>NNCF01128335.1:104972-132672 GCA_002313205.1 Laupala kohalensis | reverse complement strand
AGACTGACAATAAATATATAAACATATAAATAATTTATTATCGAGAGAGCAGCTGTTACAAACTACCTACGACCATGTTGAGGACAATAAAGGAATTTACTGCGACAGAGAACTATCGTGTTTTTCTTCTTCTTCAGTTACATCTTCTCGAAGCAAAGAAATATTGCTTCGAGTTTAGATTGAATCACATCAACGCAGAAATCAGATTCATAAATACTTCAACTCTAATTTCTCGGGATTAGCTCAGAATTAAAAACTTAAATTGGCACGAGGGGAAGAACGTACGATTTTTATGAATGTGTTTTTTTTTACTTAACTTTACAAAACATTTTTAACAAGTCAAACTGTTTACAGAAGTTCTTGTTCATTGTGCGTTATTAAAAGAAAGTCTTGACGTTTATTTTAGGAATTGTAATATTTAATTTAAATTGATGAAAAATTAAATTATGGAATAATGTGTTCGTGGACATTTTGTTGACCGTTTTACAAACGCGCGGAAATTAGAAATGTTTATCGGACACGAAGTTTGTGATTTCGTTAGAGCGGGAAAAGAATGTTTCTTCGTTTCAGGTGCAAAATTTAAACTTGTGTATTTCCTACTCCAACAATTAGTAGAAAAGTCTTGCTTTTAAAACGACTAATAACATGCTTTTTGTTGATTCATTTTTATGGGAATAAATACATTAGTTGGAAGTAAATTTATTTAATCGATAAAGCTTAACAAATACACGAGTATGAAATAAAATGAGCAACGCGTTGTGCTCAGGTCGCCCAAGGTTCGTAATAGGGAGGGTGTGCAGTACCAGGGAGGCAAAAGGATTTGTGAAAAAGCAATGTTGGGAGTGGTACCAGATGTTTGCATAATGATTTCTTTTGAATATTCAATATTTTTATTTCTGAGCAGATTCCAAAAAAATTGTAGTTAAATTAAGAAGAGGTTAAGAACGTAGGATTCTTTTTTTATTTGCTCATTGTTGATGTTTTGAACTACTGTTGAATGTGGTCTTTGAGTTCGCGGAGAAATTCTCTGTACATTCGCATTCATTTCTATCATTATTTTGTTCGTCACTCCGAGATGAATCTAATTGAAAAAATGATCCATTTTTATTACTCTATGAAATAAAAGTAATGAATGTTTCTAACTTTTTGTGACTGCTACATAATTTGATAGAAAACAAATTGTATCGAATTTCGAGTTACATCCGGGAAATGTATTCAGGCAGCTTTGCTAAAACTCATTGAATACATGTCTGGTGTATAAAAAACACACACCCAGAAGCCTTTGGCGAAGTTAGTTACTGCAGAGGTAAACTAAACTCAGTTTGAATATGACTTGTGGCGAATTTTAAAACTCTGTCTGCCCCAGTTGGTGGATGTTTCGTTCGCTTTCGCCCGCTGCGCTGCGCTGTGCCCCTAGGGAGATCTACCGACGCTCTCTCTAGCGCTGTTTTTTCTATTTTTTAAATTTTTTTTCTCCATTCGCTACGTCACTGTGTCTGTTTGTCCATTTTACTTAAATATTACCTTCCTCGTGCGTTTCGCAGTGCAGATACGCAAAACGTGCTCGATTGCGCAAAACCCCATTCTGGCCCAGGTTTTTCGTCGGTTTTCCCCTGGGTAGTTGCGGATTTTTCCGTGGGCGGGAATGTCATTAAAACTTTTGTTATTATTCGTCTCCAATTACGGTTGAACATAAAATTAATTTTGGAATAATAAATCGATAACTACGTATTTTATTAAATATTTTTTTCATATATATGTATTAAATTCGCCTTTGAGCCCCTGATTGGAATTGATGGGATGGTCCCTTGTTTGTTTCCGGAGAGTAACTTAATTTATTGTCCTCCACGTGGTCAAACGCAGTTTGTAACTGCTTTATTGACAATAAAGATTATTAATTTATAAAATGTATTTTTTATCTTCGAATCTTTTTAGTTACAAGAGATTATTGTTTAATTTACCATTTTTATACAATTTTTCTTCGAAACTTAGGTTGATACTCTAATTTGGAAATCATCTATGTTCTTATGTAGAAAAGTAATATTCCTTGTCAGAACGTGAGTTTATTTTTTATTTTTTTGTTTTTATTCCGATTGCTTATTGTTGTCTCGAAACAAAAATTAACGATGTTCTCTCGTTCGGATGTTTTATGAGATGTTTTCTGATTAATCAATTCGACTATTTTTCTCGTATCCATTGTTAATGAGAAAATTGCATTCATTTCTTTACATCTGTTTGAAATATAATTCTTTTCTCTGCATAGAATCTTTTTATTTTCGTGTTCTTATTGTGTATTTGCGAGGAGCTTCTCTCTTCACAAATTCTCCTTTTCCAGACACGCGTCTCGTTTCGCAGCGTTTCTCATTTCTCATTAAAATGTTTTAATAAATCCGTCGGAGGCGAACGAAACTTCTCTCTGCCTCTTCTCCCCCTCCCCCCCTCCTCCCCCTCGAGATCACACCACCGTCAGTTCACGTCTGTCATCCCTTCCCCCCCCAGGTCGCCTCTGGAACAATTAATTAACTGAAGCACTCGGGGTAACTTATTTACTGTTAACTTAAACAGTTTCGCTCGTCCGAAATGTTAGCATCGTTCCAGATGACGTGTTGGTAATCTCGGAGCCTAGAGTCGCCTTAAGGGATGATGACGCGGCGGTGGGGTTGACGGAGATTGACTGAGATGTGCGAAGTCGCCCAAATAGATTGAGATTGTATCGAGGGGGAGGTTTTTTTTTTTTTTTGATGAACGATTGATGTGAAAATAGTGAAAGAGGGGTGTGTGGATGGTTCTGGTTCATGGGGGAGCAGATGATGTGCTTTGAAAAGAAAAAAAAACGATTGTTGAATGTAGGTGAATGACTGAATTGGAAAACGAGTAATTTCTCAATATTACTCAGTTATTCAATAGTAGCTTACTGTCAGTTTTAAATCACGCTGATTTGAAATGAATGAGTGTTTCACTAATCTCCAAATAAATGTGTTTGGTACTTTTTTATACTAACTCGTTTCTGACATTATTATGTAAGGAACCTTAGGATCTTGTAAGTCGAAAATCCCAATTCCAGTTTTAAGTGATTAAAGAACCTTCCGTGCTCCGACTAGGAAATATGGCAACGTCGCGCGCACACTCGTAATTGATCTTCGGTCGCGCCGAGAGTATAGCAATGTTTCGAAGAAATCGAAGAAGTAAATCTGAAGAGGATCCCATTTCCGAAGGGAGGTAACAGGAAGAAAGAAACTCCCTTAGCCCTTCGTGGCTGAAGACTCTTCGATCGCCAACCACCAGCAACGGGGTTGAAAGCGAGGTGGGGGTGGGTGGAGCCTTAGGTAGTAATGCCCAGCGGGGGTCCAACGGTTCTTTAATCAAGTGGAGATTAATTTCATTGGAGAAAACGAGGTTAGATCCGAAGGGCGGAATCGCTGGAGGAGGTGAAGTTTCTGCGATGGCCCTCGAAACGCACGATTAGAGAGACAATTATCCTGGATCCACCCTCCTCCCCCTCCCCCCCAAATAGTAGTAATAAAATGGATTTTTTTCTATTACTTCGATAAAAATTCAGAGGAACTAATAAGATCTATGAAAAAAGAACTCGGTTTGCTTTTTATAGATTCCCACTCCACCTTTTTGGATCGGCTTCTAGGATACTCGCACTCTATAGCTACATTCCGAACCACCACTTATCCAGTAGGCAATTTACCTACATAAAATTTACAGTAGGAGGACGATCAAAAAAGTATAAATTATGCAAATAGGAATCTGGTATTAATAATAATAATAATTTATTAGTCTGCTAGTGAGCAATGCTCGGTGGCAGATGGAAAAGAATACATACATAATACAATAATACGAAGTTAAAAAACAANATCTGTAAAATACATGCAAACGGAATAAAATGCTTAGAAAATTATTACACATGGTTACAACGAGAGAGAAAATAGATTTAAGACATTAATTATCTAGATGAGGCTCATATATTGTATGTGTATTCACATCATACATACAGAAACACATTTTCGCTTACAAACAGTTACAGAAACACACTCATACGTACAAACACATATGTCATTACTCCTCCTACACCCTTAGGGTAAAAGTAATTGCTATAACATAAATAAAAGAAATTAATAACTATAAAATATAAAACGAAAACAGAGTTGCTGAGAGCAATCATGTAGACTTCACTACACATCACTGCACTTCTTCACGTATGTTCATATTTCAACGAAACATTTTACTCTTTTTGCTTAGTTCGAAAGTGGTGCTGCAGGTAAGGTATTCCAGTCTACAATGAATGGTTCTATTTACAAAGGAGTATTTACCAATATCCGTTTTCTTGTTTGCTGCATTTTATTATACGCTTTGTGCTCGCCGCGACTAATGTGATTCGGTTTGTGTAGCCTACAGTTCACTGATTTCCCCGCAGGCTCTCCCATGTAGGCTTTAAAGAGGGCAGTAACAGTAATTGTAATAAACGTAACAATTACCCTGTTATTAACAATTACAATTATAACTAATAACAATTATTAATGTGGTAACACTGTAATGTGGCACAAAGTGTGCCATTTATCAACTTTGATTTTATCCGCTAAGAGTTCAATTCCTATGGGGTTATGGCCCCTTTAACCCATGCCTCCCATAGATCCTGCACTGAACACAATAACAGATACGCCACGGATCGTGCAGGGTATTTAAAAAATCGCTAAGTTTAGCGATATGACGTAACAGAAACAAATGGTCAGTGGAAGCAGAACACTGTCGAGAGTTGGTGTTTGGAATTTTGATCGAGGGACGGTGATGGGAGACATTTTCCAGGGACAGAAGCATTGACCTGCCATCAATACCAATGTATTCGACGAGCATTACCAGAGGGTCCGACGATGTGTTGGGGGATGTAACCGCCATCAATGGGTGTCGTAGAGTGTGTGTTGGGAGTTCAGTTCGTTCTGAATGCTTGGTGGACACCAGATGCACATCGTGTCACCAGATGTCCTCGCCGCTCCGATGCGCCGATAACTATCTTCATGTCTCCACTTCGTCCTTATCGAAGCATCTGTGTTCGTTCGAGGAATAGCGTTGCACTTCAAGTTATTACGTATGTAGTGATATCATGAATCCTATTTTTAATTTGAGCTTCGAACACTTCATAAAAACCTGTGAAATATTTTATTGTATCACGAAAACCTCAGACGCCGAACACCGAATTTGAATGTGTGCGAGTAAATATTTGCGACTGTCCCAACACATTTATATTCTCAAATTCACATTACTGCAGCAATTCCTCATACAATGACATTTATGGTCACAAATAACTCTATGGCATATTTTTCTGCACAGATCAAACGAAAGTATTCTCTACTTTACTATTATTAGGATTTCATCGATACTCGGTATAAAAAAAAAAACACTTCGAGAACAACAACGTAGAATTGTACTTGAAGTACCAGATAATGTCTACGGGTTCTAACGCAATACGAATCCTTTCAATATTTATGGTTGTTTGTTGGAAAACAGCATTCTAAAATAATTTGGTGCATTATTAAATTGAAATATGTTCCTATAGAATTTCATCATTTCGAGAGGTAACTATTGGCGAACGAGTTATGTTTACTTTGATCTTCTATTATGAATAACAATTGTTCTTCTTGTTTTAGATGGTTTTGATCCGTTGCTTTGCTTTCTTCGGGACACAGTGACTCTGTGTCTATTATTATCCCCCAAATGCAGTTTCCAATTGCACGGAGTCGGTCGAAAAAAATGTTTTGAGATCTCTTCGAATCTTTGCGAATTGACTCCAGGGGAGTCTTCTTTTCAAACTTTTCAAAAAAATGTCCAATGTCGTATATTTGTGTGTGTGTGTGTGTTACGAATTTTGTTCCCCCGACAACTCAGAAATAAATTGTTGCATCTAAATCAAACTTGAGATTTCACTTTAGAAGCCTATATTTTGGAGGAGATTTTTTTGTATCTGCCAATAAGGCTATTGCAAAGAGTATAAGGTGGAAGATATTTCATTCATTCTGTTCTTTATTATGTTAGTATGATATTGAAGAGTTTACCATGTACTATGATGATAAATATTTTGCAAACCGATTGATCTTGGAAATATGCCATTTTGTTGAATTATTGCAGTATGTAATTATTTCTTTTTTAAAGTGTTTTTTTCTTCCTAATTTTTTAGGGTTATGTACGGTTTTTAGTGCCATGAGTTTTTGTTATGAATTGTAATTGGAAAGTTGTGTGGGGCACACTGCAGATTTTTTACAATGGACTTTCTAAATTATATCAACTTTTGCTGGATTTTTGTATCATTGTTACAGTGATTGTTGTGTCTCCAGTGTTTTCGAATGCGTGTGTCATGTGTTTCGTGCTCAGGTGCATTTCTCTGTTTGTTCCTTGACATTCCGAATGCTTGTGTCGGGCAGTTATGCGTGTTGCGGAGTGCCAGGCGTCGTGCGCATATTTCAAGTCGACGCGGAGCGCGGACGGAACGAGCCCTTCGCCCACACATCGGAACAATGCCATTCCTCGGCGACTCGGGAGTTTATATCGTTACAAAGCGCTGCCTCAATCGCTGACAAAAAGCATCGATCCTCATCTGCTCCGAATCCAGAACACACAAGGGTTAGTTCCCTTATTCAATTTCAATGAATACGCCGAAATTGAAATATTTTTATTAATTAAAATTCATTCTACTGACATGGTTATTCAAAATATTTAAATATGAATATAACAGTAGACGATTACAACATCAATGCCGAAAAAAATATTTATGACATTTCTATCGTGGTTATCATGCTATTATGGGGAAAATGTTGTTAATTTGTTGATGATTTTTGACGTTTTTATGCGTCCAACTAATATACGTCTAACGCTGTGATGTGTTAAAAAGAATTCAAATTTGAACACTTCGCTTAGAATTCAAATTTGAGTTGTATTTATTGAAAAGCTCAACTATTATTTAATTTATTTTAAAATGATTCCGATAACATTTATGCTCATCTTTTCGAACTTAAATAGTATTAGTGGGTAATTTAGACCGGACCGGTGACAACCCCCCCCCCCGCCTAGGTACGACAAGTCAAAAGTTGTACATTGTCCTTTATTCACAAAAATCTAAACGGCAACTATTTGTGTAGTGTAGTGACTTAGTACTGCAGTACACTTTGTCCGCTACCTAAAGAGCTCAATTGAAGGTGGTGCTGGAAAACCCGCGTTGTAACAATGGAAGGAACGAGAGCTTCCTTTCGATTTGTTTCAGGAGACCGACTTGTTCATTCACGCGTTGGCGACGTAAACTGTTGTGTTACGAATCATGTGCGTGTTTTCTACTATAGAACAAAATGTAAATAAAAAGAAGTCCTTGACCATGGTAGACCTCATTTCATAGCAAAATACGCATTTTGTGTGTGTGTGTGTTAAGTATTAGTATTATTATCTTCATTCTTATTCTGATTGATTTAAAATAGAACAATAACGAACAAACGAACGCGATTTAATTCCTGTACAAAGAACAAATGAGGAATTCGCTGGAGTCGTTTGAAATGAAGCACAGGACGCGCGCGAAGCAGAACAACTTCCGTCACTTTTGTGATTTAAAGGTTAATCTTCTTTTGTAACTAAGTGTTTTCTTCATAAGGCGCAAAGTATTTCAACATCAAATATAATTGTAAATATTTTCATTTAAATGTTTTTTCAAGTTGAAATCACAAGAAGTACATTTTGTTTATTGATTTAAGATATTTTTGTGATTTAATTCTACCTCGAATCATTGCAGTCGTTCTTCACAATCATTTACGCAAATGCGACCGTAAAGCGAAAATCGTGAGTCATGAAGAACCTTATTGTTTTGGAATCGTGGACTTGAGATGAGACCTGACCACATCTTGCACTACGCACTTCCTTCCTCTGTGCGTCATAATCACCGCTGCCAACCATTTCCGGAATGTTCGGTATTCCCTCGCTCACCTCTGCGGGGAGCTGATATTTTAATAAACAACTCGCCGTGACTCGGTGTATGTCCTGCATCTGGTTTACAACCCTTTCTCCTTCCTCTCTGTCCCTTTCTCCGTGAATTTTTCATTCTCTCCATTCGCCTGCGGATGTGATTTTTTTTTTGCGGATTCACATTCTCTGTGAATTCTGCGTTTTTATTTATTGCCGGGTTAAAGAACGATTCAATTGCTGTTTGTGGAGGAGGGTCGTAGTTTGATATTCGATTCGTGTTTTGTGAATTATTTGCTTATTTGATGTTTGCTCTGTTCAGTAAGTCGTCGTGATCGTATCTCTCTAGCTTTTCCTGAAACGTATTTATTAGGAATTGACTATTCCTATTTGTCGAATTGCAAACAAAGGCACCTGTTCCCAGGACTGGTGCACTTACATATCATACTTATATACTAGTTATTTTTACTAACAACTTACAATCTAAATTACTGACTAGTGCTCATAATATTTACCTATAGATAATTTTAAGAAAATTGTATGACGAGTACTGTATTTATAGTTTTAGGCATTTTCTATATCCAATTTTTTAAATTTATTTTCTGTAGATATTTGTGTACTTTCTAAATTTTTAAATCATTTGGTTATATATCGAAAAGTTTGATTGGGTTGATTTTTTTTCTTATAAATTAGATAACTCTATTTTATCGTTAGAATTGCATTAAGAAATTAAGGAACTCTTCAATTATTAGTTACAAGATCACAATTAGTCGTGAGTTAATAAAACTAACATTTTTTACTGCGAGCACCCACATTTCAATTTGTGAATAGATTTGTGTAGAAATTCCGAGCCATCAGATACCTTCACTGAGATACTGTTGTGGAAATTTCGCAAGCGACCCTTCCCTAAGGGATCGATACCTTGGTTTGCCTTCGTGTCGACCTCCTGGGGTGGTGACGGCGTTGCATCTCCATTCATGACTTGGTGACAAAATATTTCGCAGAAATTATGCGGCTGCCTTCAGTGGCGGATTCAGGNAGGTGCTAACCGGGGAGCATTTTTGTTTGAAAATTATGATTTTACAACAAAAATTTATAAACATTGCCTTTAAATAGAATACACCAAAGAAATAATTATCAATGAACAATACTGTATTATTAATAACAATTATTTATTAATGTTATTAATATGGTATTATTTATTTTATTAACATATTATTAATTTTATTAATAACAGGTATATTATAATAAGTATATTAATAATACCAATTATATAATGAATAACAATATCAATTACAACTAATAGCAATTATTAATCTGGTAACACTTTTACAAAGTATGGCATCTATCAACTACAATTTTCCCTGTTAAGAGTTCAGGTCCAATGCGGCGGAGGGGAGCGGAGGGGAGAGGGGTGTTTACAGCCCCCTTAACCCGCTCCACAGATCCGGCAATGTGTGGGTACTGACTTTTACGCCCTGGGAGCTTCTGTCCTCCAATCCATACAGAATGGGGGCAATTCATCCTTATTCTCTGTCCTCTCAAGCGTGATATTTTCCCCTCCCTCCCTTCCTCCCTGTTTCGTCATCTCGCGGTCCCCGAGATTTGTTCCGTCCAATGGGGTAAAATGAGGTAAAGAAATAAACGGTCGAAGGAACCATCCCATCTATTCCGAACGAGGGCCTTAAAGCAGAGACAGATAGAAAAAATTTCAGCAAACGTTTGTAGATGAGATACAAAGTTAGCTACGTGTTATAATACTAATAGAATATCAAGAAATTTATATTTAATAAAATGAAAAAAAAAGAAGAAGTTATTTCAGAAAAAAAAAGAACCTATTATTATCATCAAACTAAAGATTATTCGGAAAATACTGTTTATAATTCGTAACTATTAAATAACACAAAAATGGAGGTTTATTAATTAAAAAAGATGGGGTCTCTAGGGAAGGTTGGCAAATTTAGTCCCTTTGCCCATATACCCACTTAACGGCTTCTGTACTTTCACTTGTCTTCTTTCGCCGAATTCGTTGTTTCGGTGAACGATAAGGGCTTTCCTAAGGGTTGTGGAAAAGTTTAGTCGTAGTTTCGCTATAAGTACTCGAATTACTGAGACAAATACATTAAATATAATATAGGTTTTATTTAAGTTACAGACACTTGCGAAAACATAGAAATACATTAACAGTGCGATTGAGTTAAAAGAGAATGAATTCCTATGTTTCGTAAAAAAGAAATGAATGTTTTTGCTTCTTTTCTTTCTGAATCGAGAGATTAGATAATACAGCAAGAACTAATTGGAAAATTGAAGCCAGTGTTCTTCGATCAGGGATGCGCATGATGTATTTCTTCATATACGAAATGTCAAGTTTCTTTAAATTCTCTATTGGAATAGAGGAGTATTCATTTGTCGTAAATAATCCGAACAGTGCTGAAGTTCATATCTTCTTCTTTGTATACCTCTGTTTGTTGCTGTTGTAAAGGACTTGATGGCCGAACGCATTTTATACGATGTCAAGAAATATGAATCAACCTTTTGTTCGTGGATTCATTTCTCTCCATGGCTGCTAAGACGAAGCTGTAAATTTCTTTTTATTTCGCTGTCCGTCGCTGCAAAACCATTACTTTCCGTGTTGTTATCGTGTTGTCGACCCATGCAATGCCCTCGGATCCTCTCGAAGCCTAATTGATGTAGGGTTGCCAAGCGTCCTCCTTTTGTTCCCGAAACACTGCTGTTGACAAAAGAGGCGGCTTCATTGTTGCGGAGTTGGGGGGGGGGTCGTCGTCGTCGTCGCGGTCCTAATGAGTCGCGTTGTTGCTTCAGGGGGGGGGGGCGTCTCCTCTTCGCTTTATTCTCTTCTCCTTACTTTCAATATTTTGTATTTACGATTTTTTACGCTCGTCAAATCCTTTCCCCATTGTCAATGTTAATTGTATTTTTTTTTAAATATTGCAATTTTTAAATATTTCTAAACGGGAAATGTAGCCTGCTATTAATGCTTATCCAGCAGATGGGCCGGTGAGCTGGGTTGGCCCACGTGGAGAAGGTAGCAATAGTAAAAGTTCGCTTTTCAATTGGTATTTTACGCGAGTTACATTAGGACGCAAGTGATCAAACCCACACGCAAGTACAGTCGTGACCTTATTAAACTAGGACACTAAATACAATACAGGCAAGTGGAGTCTGCCGACGCGTGATTTGCGCGGAACCAGGAGAGAGACGATTAAAATTACTTAACTTTTTTTTCATTATTATTAACATCTAATGTTTGGAAGGGAAGAGAAAATTCTTTTTCATTTTGTTATTAAATTATTCGAAGCACACACTTCAAAGTTTATTTATCGTAAAGTAAATGTGCTCAGATTCTGTTGCCTTTGTTTCCAGGAATTCCGAATAACAATTTCCTTGTTTGAGTTCGGAATGATATCGAAATGTGAAAAAAGGTTTCGCGATCAAACCTTCGCTTTNGAAATGTGAAAAAAGGTTTCGCGATCAAACCTTCGCTTTTTGTTCCAAAGAGCAACCGGCGCTTCTTTTCTCTTTGTGGAAATAAAATTGTTTTTCACGGTCACGTGGGCGCGTAAGCTGCCTGCTCGAACGTCTCTGGAAATGTTCTCGCATCGGTTTCTTTCAAACATCAGCGAATGTTTTTATTAATATTGACATTATTGACGTCTACAGTTGTAATGTAATGTAAATATTCATTTTGACCTTAAATAGAGACAAATTTTTATTAAATACCACGACGTTTCCGCAGTCGATTACTGCCATTGTCACGTGAAAGTTGTGTACGAACAAATGTGTTAATTTTATCTGGGAAGCAAAACGAATTAACTACACGTACAAATATGAAATTACGTAGAAAAATAAATAATATGGGAAACGAACCATCAAAGCAGAAAATAAAATAAACAACTAAAATTTTTGGGTAACTTACAAGTTGCAGTTTGTTAATTTAATATGTATTTCGTAAATTGATGTGTAAGATTTCTGAAATTATATGTAATCCCAGAAAATTTGTGGCACGGGAACGAGGTCCCCGCAGACCCCTTTTGCAAACAATCAAAAGGCTCTTTAAGGTTCGTTTAAATGACTCAAGAGTCATGCGCAATCATTGTGTAAAATACTCTCTTTCCGGTTCCATTCCGACAAGAACTGAACTCCAAGTCATGGAACTTTGCAACATGGCTGCCTACTACGAATTGCCAACTTCTGCGAATTCAAGTTACATCATCCCAATAAATATTCGCAGTAGTCACAGAAGTGACTATTTGCTATAAGAAATACAAATTGATACAAACTGAGACGCAGGGTAATCTTCGTTTCCTTAGACGCTCGATGCAAAAAGTACAGAAGAACAGCGCCACAAGAGCGCGTGATTTGATTGTTGTCCGAGGTACAAATGATGGACCATGGCGAAATAAAAGCGTTGGCAACACTGTGTTCAAATACTATACCAAATTCAAAGCAATTAGATTGACAGTAAATAAAGGAATAGTTTATTGCCAAGAGAGCAGCTGTTACAAACTGACTTTGAGGACCACGTTGAGGACAAGAAAGTAATTGACTGCGTCTGATGTATAATAAATAAACTAAGAAAAACAGTGATAGCGTTTCCGTTAAATTTTCTCTTAGAGGCAAAGAAACAAGACTGGCAGTATAGGGAGTATAACGAGGAATATGTTTCCGCCTAGTTGGCAGGCGTGGGTGTTGGAGAGAGAGCGAGCGAGCTAACTAACTGTTGGTCGCATGTTGCCAGCGGAGGCCGGATGCTGGCGGGGGCGCATCACAGCTTCTGCTGCACACGTGTCGCGTGACTCCCCTACCCTCTCATATATACATTCTCTCTCCTCTGCTGGGTGCTGGCCACCAGTCAGTCGTATTCGCTCCATCAGTTCCATGGCGGGAAAAGCCTTTACTCACGAAATGGACGACCGTTTACCCTCTCGGACAGGATACTCTTTATATCCCAAAGGAGTGAAGGAGTTATGGTGGTGAAGTGTTGATTCATGAACGGAAACGGAGCATTGTGGTTATTAGTTCATTGTAAATTACTTTGTTGTCCTCTATGTGGTCGTACGTAGTTTATAAATGCTCTCTTGACAATCTACTAATTGTCAGCCTAATTGGCTTGATGTTGGTATAACGCTTGTGCACAGTGTAGCCAACCCTTTCACTTCGCCATCGTCCATAAGGATGATGATATAAGTACCTCGCGTTATGTTGGCAGGACATTCGAACTTCTCAACACTTAAATCCATTGCCAATACGGACAATCAATTCAATTCACTCGACGGCTCTTGTGGCGCTATTCTGCATCGAGTGCGAGGAACGAATATTACTTTGTGCCTTAACTTGTTGTGTTATTAACTTATATTTCTTCGCAGCTAATAGTCTCTTTTGTGGCTACGATTAATATTTATTCGGATATTACTCAAATTCGTGGATATTGGCAATTCATGCTAGGCAGCCATATTGCATAATTTTGGGTAAAGTTATATTTGTAAACGGGAAATGTGTCTTAGACTATTCGTCGCAGCAGTTGCTTCGCGTGAAGGTTATTCCCCAAAATACCCGCCGCTGGATGAGGACGATCGTCCGACTTTTTTTTTTAATTCACGAAGAGAATTTCTGTGGAATGGAATTTCTGTGGATGGCAGAAGAATCTATTAGATTTATAGGTTGTATCTTTGAAATGATATAAACAGCAATTACTCTTTTTATTAAAAATAAAAAGGTTCTGCTACGAATAATATGACGGGGAAGTGATGAGCTGCGCCATTAAGAGATGTTGTTATCTTTGGAAATATCTTTGTGAGCGTTAATTAGTTTTTCCTTTTTGCGTGAATCAACGTTTCCTCTCTCTCTCTCTCTCTCTCTCTGTATTTCCTGTTTTCCATTGTCACTGCGATCAGCGACGCTTGTTAGACGCTTCCTCAATACACCATTCGCTCTTTACGAGCCATTCGCGTATAATAAGAGATAAGTTCGGTTCTATGACCGCCGGCTGCGTCCCACGCTTGTGTTTGCGGATGTTTACGACGACTGCAGCGCTGTCGACCAACGCGTCACTCGCTCCAACTATATCTCCTCGCTCAGTGTAAAACATGAAGGCAAATAAGATTCTTTTTATTGCTAGCAACTAACAGATGAACCGTCGAAGTGAGTCGGTCCGCGTCCTGACGGTGGGATACAGAGAAGGCTCTCAAGTATTTCACGTCTTTTACTTTTCTTTCCTCCTATTTACCTAGTTTTTCACTTTAATCGCTTTTTACCTTCTTTACTGCCCTTTATCTATGTGCTGAACGCTCACCCATGTGTTTGCCGTGGATGGCGACCCGTGTCGGAGGGTATGGGTGTCCTGGCGAGTTGAGGGGTCATGCAACCCTAGAAGGATTTCCTTGTATGCTTCATCCAATACACATGCTTTGGCCTCAACCTCTTCTTCCAGACGGGCGATCTGGGGCTAACTCACCTCCGACCAATGGAGAATGAATTTTTGTACAATATCGAGTGATTTTTGGTTAGCTTGTTTCAGTTTNTGGAGAATGAATTTTTGTACAATATCGAGTGATTTTTGGTTAGCTTGTTTCAGTTTTGTGGGATACTTGAATTTTTTTTTCTTTCAGTTGTTCAGCACACAATTTTACTTTATCATTTGTATAATGACTTGCGCCTTGGTTTTATTGTCATGTATGTTGATTTCGGATTTTGCCTCGAGAAGACTTGCGTGACTTATCATCCTGTCCGTTTTATTAGTTTTATCAGATATTCTGCGTCTGAAGTTTCTCTCTCTGTATCTGATTTCTATCTTCCCTTTTTCTTTTGATCCGATGTTCTTTGTTCTTGACAAAAAAGCAAGGTATACACTTCTAAGATATTTCTCCAGATAAATCGTGACGGATCCGCCATCAAACACTCTGAGTCCCCTCTTTAACTATTTCTCTAATTCAGTCCGAGTACATGTTATCTCGAGCAGTGGCGGATATTATTTTAAATTATATTGCAATTTTGTATTTTAATATGATACATCTATAGATAAAATAGATAATTAACAATTCATCAAATAGTGACCACATTTATCAACTGTTTAAAATGGTGAATACGTATTAAAGGATAAAGATATACACGTTATGATTGAAAGTTTAGGCCCAACGCGTGGGGGGGGGGTGTTTCAGTCTGTTATTTGAACTCTTGAATAAGGGAAAACAAACAAGGAGATGCGTTGGGAAAGACGAGTGTTAAACCCGAACGAAACCAAATACTCGTGGGAAAAGAAGGAAAGGTGTGAAACTATTTTATTGTCTTGTGGCAACAAGAGGTTCTCGCCCAGTTTTTGTTTTAAGTCACTACTTAAACTAATTGACTATTATTTATTTATTTATTGTGTTATGGCGAGAGTCTACCCACGAAGCGAACTTTTTCATCTGTCTGTGAATCGGGAAGTAGAAATGTTACAAAAGAGAAAGGTTGGCCAGATTGGTTAGTGAGGGAAACCCCGACTTACCCACATTCTAAAGAGATTCACTATTTTTTTTGTTGTGGGGGCAGGGAGGTGAATGGTTAACATTTCGTAGTTTTTTTGGGCCAGATCCTTAAAGATTATTTGTGGGAAATACAGTTCTCTAGACACAAATTAAACTTTTGGTATATCCTTGCAGTAAATATCCCCTTCTATCAAACTTGTGGACTAGTAGAATAAGAACTTTTCCTTGTCTTTGTGTGACTTTGAAATTAGTTCATTTCTTTCGAATGAGTATTTCGTCGTTCCGTGTGTGTGTGTGTGTAGATCTTGATAAAATATTCACCCTCATCCCTCTTCCCCCTCCTTCCATTCTGCTCCCGTCGCGTACGTGGCGTCGTAAGACACCCGCTTTACCGTCGACGTAGTGTCTCATTATTCACAAGGACCTTTCTCCGCTGTCACATTAAACCCAGCGCAATTGTACTTCACGGACTCCACGATACAGCACTTCGCGTTGCTTTGAAGACTCCGACTGCTGTAGGTTCCATGACCTGCGCTGTAAACTCTTTGACCTGTTGCGGCGATCATCTGTTTTGCTCAACGAGATTTCTTTTGTCTTTCAACTGTTTGAGATTTTCATTACCGCAACAAAGCTTCCTCTTTCATTGTACTTCCAAAATAACCGTTAACATTTTCAAAACCATTTTACTGCATGCTTGTTTTATGTCTTGTTATTCATATAAGTTTAGTTTGATATGAACTGAACTGGCACGATTGTGTACATTAACTCTGTAGCCCCATTCTGGCTCGGGTTTTTTTTCTCTTTCGGTTTTCCTTCGGGTTGATGTGGAAATTTTTGTACACTCTCTTCAGGCTTTTGCCTAGGGCAATGTCTATTGAAATAATAATTTCACTAATTATTTGTTAGTTTCATGGTTACGATTTATAAAAAATATTTCCAGAATAATCTATAGTTTGATAATCGTTCATACTTCTGAAAGAACTTTTTTCTCTCCCATTGCTCCGAGTGCTCCGAGTGTAATCGGTCGAGAAAGAAGATAAAATTAGATCGATATGTTCACATTTGTATATTCACATACGTATAGAAACACATTTTCACTTACACGCTTCAATATACACACACATACCAATACTCCTCCTCCTATAACCTTCATGTAAAAATAATTGCTATGTAAAATAATTAAAAGTAATTAACAACTATAAAAATAACGGCAAAACCGGATTGCTGTAAACAGTCACGGACACTGCACTACATTGCACTGCAACCTGAACGTCGCCATATTGTTAAAAAAGGCACTAAATATATTAAATGAGACAGTTGCCCTGAACAAAGGGTGCTTCAGGTGAAGCACAAGAATTCGGATTCGGCGCTTGAGAACGCTTTAGACTCCTCCGTTCCACGCAGATACAATACAATTGCTTTATGTATTTTTATTCTGTTATAAAACACAATAATGATTTAATTTCTATTTAGCTGTTAAAAGTTAAGTACAGGAACTCGATGGACTCGTTTGAAATACACAAGAGGAGCGTAAAGGACAAACATGGAAGCGGCCGCCAAGCGCAGCTCATTCGTGATTTGTACACCTCGAAGGAAGAAGTGAAATATTTTTTTTTTGTAATGTCCAATAGTGACCTATAGATAAAAAGTGATGTAAAAAATACTACAAAGCAAAGTGATCGTCCACCACTTTCGTCATTTAAATGTTGGTCCTTTTTTGTAAATGATTTCTTCAATTATTTCATTTGAATGTCCGGTGAGGTATGTTTTCGAAAATGAAATCACAACATGTACGTGTTACTCTCTTTGTTTATTGATTGATGCCGATTTCCATCTACGCTGCTAGTGCTGCTGTGAGGCTACTTCAGATCGGTCTCTTCTGACAACTGCGTCAATGGACTTCTCTTCCACTCAAGTGCTCTTTATTTTCCCGCAAACTTTTCCTTCCTGCCTCTTCCGAAAAGAAAATAAATTCCCTGGTGACCGCCGCTCACCAAGTTTGTTTGTAATTGGATGTTCCATTAAATATGAGCACCGGCCTCTTCCTCCTATTCCTTCTTCGCCTCTCATTCGTCGGCGGTCCTCTTCCTGCTCCTGTCCGCAAGGGATGAGTGAGAGTGTAACAACGGGGCCAGAGGGGGATGAAGTGGCGTGGATCCCTCGTTAATTATGCGCGTGGGCGAAAGCAAATAATTAGGACTCGGGCCAGCAAGCGCAGCCACAGCGGTCGGTGGTCGGCCTCCTGCTGCTGCTGCCGCCATGCGCTGCGCTGCGCTGCGGTCGCTTGGAGGTGAGGGCGGTTAGGTTATGACGAATCTTCATTCTCATTCATCTCCCAATCGTTTATAGTCATCACCAGCTGATCACCCGGCGCTGCTCGGGAGTTCTCTTTCACACTAATCTTCTTTTACTCGGGAAGAAATAAAATCAATCTATATTACTTTTACTTACTGATTTTTCAAAACATGTACAGCATCCTAACTTTTCCCAAACTCAATAATATTACAAATACATTGTACCATCATTTCATTCTTGTAAAATGTACACTATTCGTCGACTTTTTACGATTTAGAGACGTTATTTATCTTTGTGAAATGCACAAAAGAAATAATCCTTTAAATTTAACGATGAATAATTTTTTCCTTCTCAAATTACTCTCTTTAATTGAAGAATCCAAACACTTCTATTTTCAATAACGTTTTAATTTTTGTAAAACGTTTCCTGGACTATAACGAACAAAACCGAAACCGAATTATGCGTGTGCATCGTTCGAATCGTGGGTTGTCTCGAGTTCATAGAAAAAAGTACTTTCAGTTTCTCCCGAATTTTCCAAGTGTTTTTGCCACTTTTCCAATTTTTCTTTCCTTAAACACCTTCTTCAGACTATTACGAACAATTTCTTCTTTTTTAAAAAAATTTATATAGATTATCAATTTTAATATTCTAGTACTTATTTCTATGTGCCGACCTGACGACTGTCCACGTGACTTGGAGGTCTCGCTGCGTCCTAAGGTCCTCGGTTCGAAGGTCATGCTAGAAAATGAGCCTATTATCTTATGAGCATATTATCCTAGATTGCATCTTTATGATCTCCAAGTCCATACAGTATTATACGTATAAATTTGTAATGAGAATAATCCAGTAGGTGAATCATTTCGGTCGCCAAGGATAATGATACTGGTGTCGTGTTCGGACGTCTCGAAGCGAGGAAGTGGTGACAGTCGCCTTCGGATATATTACAACCTCATTGATTTCTCATTTTTTGAATATGAAGACTTTTAATTAGACTACCAGTTTGTTTTCAGTGCCATATCTGATGAGGGAAAATAAATTAATAAATTTATTGTCAAATGAGCAGTTACGAACTGCGTATGACCACGTGGAGCATAATAAACTAATTTTACTCTCCGGAAGCAAGCGAGGGACCATCCCATCAATTCCGATCAAGGGCGCTAAGGCAGAGGCAAAGGATTTAACATTTCGGTACACCCCAAAGAAACACTTACGAAGAACTAGAAGTGTGATATTGTCTATGTATAGCACGGTGCAATTGTTCATAAATAATGAAATGTAATGAAAGTCTTACTTCTTGCCTTGGTGTGGACAGTAGCTCTTGTCTACACGACGTCTCTTTGCTAATATTTGCACTTTTTGTCCTCTGGCAGTCCATCAGAAATACGACGTGAGTGCTGCTAGTAATTCCGTCTATTGGAGCAGACTCACTTGTTTGTTCTGCTTCAAGTCACGCAATTCGTGGATTCAATTCCTCATACGGAGTCCCTCATACGGAGTCCACTCACGCGAGTGTTCACTCATAAAACAAACTTTCATTGCAGTGATGAACAACGTATTTCGTGTGTCTCGATGTACAACGGAATCAATTCCATCCTCCTGCTACACTGACACGTGTTACCCAGTGTTTCTTAAGCCCACTTTACATACTGTTCCACTTGACGTATTATGTTTCGTGGAATACACACCAGACAGGATGCAGAATACATGGAAATTTTCTAGCATTGCTCTACTACTCCTGCAAGTCGACTACCGCACTCCTAGCGGCAATCTCTGCTTACTAGTTGTGGCATGTGTGTTCTCTCGAGGTTGAAATAGTTGTGCTTTTTATGTTGCTGTGTTTTCTTGTTAGTAGATGTTCGTAAATCAATCATAGAGAACAAAATATTATATTAAATCATTCATTCATTTATCAATGTAACCTGTTCACATATCCAGTGAAATGGAAGAAGCACATTTGAGGTTAGCTGTTGGTTGCGTTGAGAGACAACTCGTCCTAGCGACATCCATTTCTCCTTGTCCTACATCGTGTAAAGCGCTCATTATGGAACGTCCATTTTGTGTACTCCCAGATGACGTCAAGCCTGGCGTGATCCGTTTCTTGTAGAGCAACTGCACGCAAATCGTCCTTAGAATGGACCGTGTAAAGTGGGTAAAGTCTTACTGAGTGTAAAGTGGTGCAGTGAGGCTGTTGGTTCTGTTGGTTCTGTTACACTTACCGGTGTTTTCCTCTGTTTCTCAGTGCTCATCATGGAGGACAAATCGAATACTTAGCAGTAGAAAAAGATGCTGGGTGTCAAAGTTTGAGACATTGAGATATTTCTCTAAAAAGGTGCTTCAAGCTGTTGTGAATTTCGTATCTTGAGGACAAAGTCCGCAGAGTTCCAAAGACAATCAGAAAATGGCAGCATCAGTTCTACGTTCTTTGACCAAAATTCCATTCAATCGGTTTGAAGTGAAAGGAGTGAAGCAACTTGCAATACTGCGAACTTAGGAAGTGTAGAGGTGAAAGAATCATACTGCGAACTTCCGTGTGGTGTGGTATAATCACTATCTACTTCAGTTGGAAGTTTATTTTAGCAGCCTTGTGATTGCAGAGATGCAACATATCGAAGGGATCATGAAGCGATCAAGGGAGAGCTGTGTAACACTGCATGTTGTGATGGCTATATTTTTAGAGGAATAGCTCCTATCGAACAGTTCTAGTACGAAGTTCTAGTCTTCGTTTTGTTCTAGTTCATTTTCCTTTGAGCTATGTCGACGAGGAAGATGTAAAGGAGCACGTTTTTAGTGGAAAATGAAGCGAATGATAGAAATTAATGGTTACGTCAATAGATAGCACATTTTCTACTACAGTTAACGCCCATTATATAGGCAATAGTTGGGGTCAGCGTGGCTCAGTGGGCGTCGTTTGATCCCTGGATTTTTCATCACACCTCTACATCGAGACCTACTGACTGCCTCCTATAAAAATGAGTACCAGAGTCCATCCTGGGGTGAAACCGGTGGGAGCGAGATGCTGGCCACATCTCCACCTCCTCCTGGAGCCGAAGCTAAGAAATTGCCGAGCTCTAATCTCCGCGAAACCCTTGGGCACCTTCGGGGCCTGTTCAGGGATAGTTTGAAATAATCAAAAGTGAAATACAAAATACACAAATTATGTCTTAGATTGCTCTTATTTCTGTTCTTGTGTTGTAAGGTTATGAGCGATTGAACATGAGTAGGAATGTAATATAAAATGTTCAATACCCTCCATTTTGGAAGCGAGAGAATATTGCCCGGAAGAGCGTTTGATGTTGGTGGGTGAAGGGTGGAGGTGGAGAGGGTGAGAGGGGTGGAAGGGCAAAGTGACAGTCGCGCCATAAGTAAATAAGACGATCAAAGGGACCCTCACCGTAGGTGCGAGGTGCTCTCGACCGCCGCGGCCAAAGGGCCAAAGGGCTGCTAATGAAGGGCTTGCCTTTCCCCATGCTCTTTGCCCTTTCACGCACCTCCCTCCTCCTGCTCTGTTCTGCTCGGCGTGTCTCAGTTGCCCTGCGACAGAGTTGAAGCAATGGACCATCTTCCATTGCAATCGATACTTGACGTAAATATTATGAACATAAAAGTATTTTATTATTACGTTTGGCATTGGTACCATTGTGTATTATTACAACACCCTAAACAATTATTATTACAACACGTCTTTGAATGAGTTGAATGAGAATGGTAGACGGGCCCGAGAGGCGAACGGGATGGCGCAGTCGGTAGGCGCATGAGCGCGCAAAGCTCAAGGTCCCGGGTTCGAATCCCGGTCCCGTCTCCCATTTTCATTCGACGTAACATGAGAACTGTATTAGTTATCTTACTAATGATTGAATTAGAGATAAAATAAATTTCTGTGTTTCTTTTTGGGATAGACTTCGGAAATTCTAGGATGTGATGCAACAGGAATTACTCTGTAATTGTTGTATGATTTCCTGTTATGTGCTCAAATCAGAATTCCGGGCAAATATTGGTGTTTTCAAACGTGTAAATAATAGTAATAAGCAAAAACCTGTTCAAATCTTTGCAAGAATTGTAACTCAAGCCACAAAAATTTCAACTCGTGCAAGGATCTGTTATTTTCGACACATGTCGCTTAGTTCGGCTCTTCTGGTGTTTCTCTGCAAAATGAATGTGATTAAGACGAGTCTCTCACTGTCCAACGACAAGAAAACCACAGAAAGTGGAAATGAATAACAGTAAACGTGTTAACAACATCTGTCAGTTAATGAAGGTATATGCTCTATCCTGCTCCACCTGCCACCAACGACCAAGTGTCAGTAAACGCACAAACGTTTTCTCAGTGACAGGAAAATCCCTTTTCTCGACGTCATCGATTGCTCAAATGTTTTTCTCTTTAGTTTAAAAGAAGAAAAGTTATGACCATCTTCTGCCTTTCACTTCTAGCTTGAGACGTCGGGCGAAGATTATGCTGAGTTTGTCAATTGACCAAACCTCTCATGGATTCTGTAAATCGTACAAAGGTGTACAAAGGCGAATGGAACGTGGCGTCATGTAATTTAAATTTAAAGAACTTTCCATAGAATGCGACTAGAACGTAACGAGTCCCTTCAACACTCTTGTGTACATCGACAATGGTTCCACTAAAACGAGTCCGATGCGACCCGTTGATTTCGACTGCGCGCTCTGTATCATTACTGTTAATCACAACCCCCTTTTATTGCGCCCCTCCCCCCCGTCGGTGATTCCCTACGGAAGGGAAACTGGAAAACTTCTCGTAATTACAAAGTAAGGGGGAAATCAGTGATATTGATGGGCCACGGTATTCCTGATAATTATGTTCTCATTACCCCATACCTTAATCTAAAAGTATTCGAATCTGTGTTGGGGTTAATTACGTGTGTGTCGCGCTGGATGTAAATCACGCGGTAATAGGAGTCGCGTGCTCCACCGTCCGCATCGTTTGTAGTTCCGATTTCCCCCGATGTCAGCGACGTTCCCTTTTCTCTACAATTCTTTTACTTCTGTCGCTTACATAGCTTCCATCGGTAGCACCTTCTTCTCATTCACTTCTACTTTCGCTATATTCGATGTCATGTTTCTCTGCTTCCAGAAACGTAACGTAACAAAATTTCTCTGTGTTTGTTAGTTTATTGCCTATTGGTCGCAGTAAATTAGTTTGTTGTCCTCAACGTGGTCTTAGGCAGTTTGTAACAGTTATTAACTTATTTATTTATATTTTGTCAGTCTAAGTGATTTGATGTTGGTACGGCGCTTGTGCTCAGTGTAGCCAACCCGTTTACTTCGCCATCGTCCATAAGAGTAATGATATTTGTTCCTAGCAGGACATTTGAATTCCCGTCGCCAACCTCTGACACCGATTCAATGCGCTTGATGGCTGCTCTTGCGGCGCCGTTCTGTTTCTGTTTGCTTCTGCATCGAGCGAGTGGAACGAACATTACTTTGTGTCTAAGTTTTTTGTGCTGTTAAATTATTTCTTGACAACAAATAGTCGCTATTGTGTATAAAAAAATATATATTTGGATATATCTTGAATTCGTAGAAGTTGGCAATTCGTGTTAGGCAGCCATTTTGCATAATTTTCGGTTGCAAAGTTACATGACTTGGAGTATACTTTGTGAGGTCCCGTCCCTCGCCTGTCGTGCTGCCTGCTCTGTTCGAGTCTCAGCTGCAACACAGGAGATTCGTGAGCTGCTGCAGAGCTCAAGCCGGTACATGCTACAGTGAACACATACGGTTCGCTTCGCGAATGTGCGCTTAATTGGGGTCCTAATCAATCCGGTATCACATTCGATTTATGAGCAATTTGTGGACGTTTTGGGATATCGTAGGATGGTGCGTTTGTAAATTTAAATACCTATACTGTGCTTTCAGAATTGTATATCGCATTTTAGATGAATGTCAATATATTTAGTTCGTCATATAATTTTTTTATGTTTCAATGGAGTTTCTTTAAAGATTTTTTAATACCACAAATAATAAAGGAGATTTCAGTGAATTGCCAAAAATACCATCGAGGAATATTCTGCTATTGATTAACTCCCATCTAATGATAATTATCTCCGAAGTGAAAGAGATGTTCAGTGGCTGCTCTAGAGCACCGGGGAGCGCATTTCTGTGTGGAAATCATTGGTTTATAACAAATTTTATAAATATTGTCTTCAAATAAAATGCTCATTACGTCAAATATATAATCAACAATTAACAATATTAAACAGTGACAAGGGCTCTAATGACTTTGCAGTTGACGAACCCTAAAGCCCCGCAAAAAAATAGCGACAAAATTGATTTATTTGTTTTAAATGGCAAATACATATTGAAAGATAAGGGTTTCTTGACCAAATGAGAACTTTATGAAGATACAAATCAAATAATTCATGAAAAACCATTTTTAATGTGCATGTAAAACGCAGAAGTTGTATTACAAATTTGCATTAAGTCAACCTACTGGTATAATATGTAAATTTAGTATGTGAAATGTCTGGTAACACGTTTTTACAAAGTGCGCCATTATCTGTTGCGAGTTCAGGTCCACCACTGGGTGTGTTCGTTAATCATCCTCAAATTGATCCATATAGTAGGTTTGGCAGCTTTTCACCCTCCAGGCAATGAAACGGTGGGTAACGATCGCTTCATCCTCCGTCCTTCCTCGTATCCAGTGATTATACTTTCTCTAATGCTAAGCGGAGAATCGAGGGATTATAAGCTCTCTTCCCTCAAGAGAAGTTTGGAGCCGCGTTACGGGCGTGTTTTCATTCAGAGTGATAACGCTACAGGATTTTTGTTGTGGTGATTTTCGTTTCGTTTCGTTCATTCCAGTGGTTTCGCATATTACACGTGTGGGTGCGCCCACACATGTTTCGAATAACAGGGCGACTACGGAGAGAGTAGAGGAAATCTACGTTAATTGGTATGACATCCAGTATTAGTTTTAATGTCGGGGGGATAGCACGTTTCGTCCTACCTAAACAGGGCGTGACTACACCTAATGATGCCGGACATGAGTTTCTGTTTTGGAGGTCCCCCAAATTTTAATACAGGAACATTTTAAATCTATTTTTAAAAATTGAAAATTTAGTATTTAATATGCTGAGTATCGCGTATTATTTAATGCATTCGAGATGCATTGAATAAGTCTAGCTATTATTTGTTTTATTGTTATATAACAGTTCAAGAGTTTATGTAAGTTGAAATTTACGAGTTCCTATTATTTTGGTGAACAGTTCAGAGATGTAGAGCGGATCTTCTGAAACACGGGGTTTAAAACCTAGAGAATATTTCATTTGTAATTTACGTTTACGAACGGTGTATACTTTTCATCCACTTTAAGTCAAAAATGACGTGAAAAATATAATTTTTCTCACCACGGTTATCCTGCGAAAAGCAAAGAGGCGCCGGTATTTTTAGCGAATTTTTAAGTTACGTAAAAATCGAGTGAAGATGTTTCTGAACAATAGTTGAATGTAGCATTTAATAAAAACTTTAGTATTTCACAGGATCCGAGAAGTTTTTTTTCGTGATCAAGAAACGCTTTGATGATGATAATAAAAAATCAACTTATTTTTCCCGTTTAGCATTATACTTCTGGAAGATTTTTTCAATTGATAACTTTCGGTGAGAAGGAAATGGCCGCTACTGTACACCATTTAGGTCTCTGGGTGGAAGACGAACGAGTGGTGTAGTGGTTAACGCCCCTGCGATCGAAGCAGGAGTCCCGGGTTCGCCGTCATTTTCACGTGACCAGAAGTTATCACATTTCTTCTCCACGTGTGGAGAGGGTGGATACACGGAAGAAATATACGGATACATCTTTTTTCATTTGACTTGACGTGTATCATGATGCATTAAAAGCATTAAAAGAATCAATCTACATGTTCACCTCTTTCGAAGTGCTTTGTTTGCCGTCGTCCAGCGCTGCTTTTTACGAGACTCAGAGCTTCAGTGCGGCTCCGACTTTTAATTACCCATCGACGGACAGACAGACAGAGCTCGTGATATCTGAAACGGATGTCAATGCTCTTTCTTGCGTGAAATCCCTTTGTGTTGGCTTTCGCTCCACTCGTGGATGACCTCCCAATTTTTTTCTATTTCATTTCAGATTCCTCCTCGAGGTACCAGACAATTTCTTTGACATTTCATTAATCTATTTCAGAAATAATTAAACACAATTGGACCAGTGGAACCTGTCAATCTCTCCTTAAACACTTTTCTGTGTAATGAAGCAACTCTAGAACATTGAGTGAGAACTGTTCACAATTTAAGTCATATAACGCAATATGGCTGTCTAACTGGAATTGCCAACTCTACGAATTTAAGATTCTATATTAATAGTCAAAACGACCATTTGCTCTTAAAATACATGTTAATAACAAAAAGGCAAAATTCGTTCCACACCTTCGATACAAAAAGAGCAAGTGCACTGGATGGATGGCCCAGGTTGGCAGTAGGTTTAATTTTAAAGAAATTCGAACACACTACCAACATAATGCGAGGTTCACTTATGGACGACGGCGAAGTAAAAGCATTGGCTTCACTGTGTAGGAGTCCTGTGCCAACATCAAGCGACTTAGATTGGCAATAAGTAAAGAAATAAATAATGAATTGCCGAGAGATCTGTGTCAAAGTACGTTGAGAGCAATACTTGGGTTATCTGTTCATGAGTACAGTTGCACGACTTGGAGAATAGCTCCTGTATCTCCTGGCGATAGTATTTTCGTGATTTGCTCTGTCTCTTAGCCTTCATCACCTGCAGCCGCTTCGAGTGCTGCTGGGGGATTTAGTTGGTGTAATTTGTGAAACAATAGTCAATCAGCGCAGAGGCTCTGATGCCAGGGGGTCGCTCTGTCTGTCTGTGGAAGTGAATGCAACGGCGAGGGAAGGTATTGATCGGCTTGGGCTCGTCACATCTCGCTCCTGCGTTGGCTCCTCTCTCTCTCTCTCTCTCTCTTTGTCGCACTTCCGCTCATTTTGGTTACTCACGCGTTACTTCCCTTCTCTCACATATCGAAGCTCAGGAATGGCGTACTCGCTTGCCACTAGTCACTCACAAGGGTTCAACTCACGGCGGGGACAATTTTTGTTTTGTTTTTGTAGTTTTTCACTTTACTGTACCAGTTCATATCCAACCTGCGACTCCTACTATCACTAACTCCTACTACCCCTCCTCGTGGGCCAATTTGTTGGTAAACCCACCTACTAACTCCTTTTGCACCATAAACTTATATAGCACCAAGCTACATTTCCCATTTAAAAATGCTACAATGAAAAAATATGTTGACGAAGCTCCCCTTTATCGTTTTATTCATTTTACTTCTTTAAAAAACCATATGAGTTACATTTGTAGGCGAGTGACATCTTACTATCGGCTCTCGGCCATTTTTGTTCGTTTCGACGCCATTGTCTTAAGTCCCCCAATTTATTTATATCTTTATGCCTTGAAAAGTTCCTTGATTGAGTAATGTGCATAAGTATTTTTCTCATATTACAAGTATTGAAACGTTTTTGTGGAGAATAAATCAGCAGCAAACACTTTTTCCACCGGTTGATTAGAGCGTCGCCATTTTGTTGATAGCGCGCAATGGTGATGTGTGTCCTGTAAGGTACAAGTGATCGCGGGGTAGGGTCATAACAAAATAATATAAAAAAGCCGTTACAAACTGCGTATGACCACGTGGAGGACAATAAACTAATTTACTCTCCGGAAGCAAGCAAGGGACGTATTCCATCCATTCCGATCAAGGGCCCTAAGACAGAGGCGGATTCAAAAATTTCAGCAAAAGTTCCTAGATAAGATAAAAAGTTAGCTGCGAGTTATACTAATAGAATGTCAATATGTTTGTAATATGCATATACAAATTATTATCGAACTATAGATTATTCTGAGTATAGTGTTTAAAAATCATAAGAGTTGAAAAAACACTAAATTCACGATTTATTATTACAATAAACACGCCCCTAGACAAAGCCTAGAGAAC
>NNCF01128335.1:53177-78950 GCA_002313205.1 Laupala kohalensis | reverse complement strand
GCCCTTGATCGGAATTGATGGGATGGTCCCTTGCTTGCTTCCGGAGAGTAAATTAGGTTTTTTCCCCTCCACGTGGTCATTCGCAGTTTGTACTGTTTTTTGACAATAAAACTTATTTATTAATGTCATTATTATTGTTGTACCATTATACCATCTCTTAGGTACGTGGCGTAGAAGGAGGACGAATGTGGTATTTTACATTTCATACCTCCTTTGTCCACTAGAGATATATTTGGTAAAATTAAATGACTACAGGAAGGAAGAAGATGAGGTAATTTGTTATATACATCCTTCTTCCATCATAAATATACTTCTCTGTTGTCTTCATTACATTCATTCGTATCTCGCTTAAGGCTTCTAGAGAGTTGTTTCAAGTTCCAGAAACAAACAGGGCAACTCGTACCTTCTTCATCCCTGACCATAATTCAATTTGAAGAAAAATGTCACATACCCCCTTCATCCACTCACCCCTTCAATTATATGTGCGGAAAAGGTGAAATTAAATGTTCTTCTGTAAAGTTAATTTTGTTGTGTAATTTTTATGGAAGGTCTTCTCTTTCTTGAGAAGACGTCGAGTTGATTTTTGATCTCAAGACGGAAACGGTTCTTCTTAACTTCTTTGTGTTTCACTTTTCTTCGGTTCTTTATGTTGTGGAATTCGTCGCTAATCCTTCACATTTGAAAGTCAATTTTCGTGACTTCTTTTGCATTTCTAATATATATTGGAGGGAAGGAGAGACGTCCGAGAAATCATATTACTGTGTCTTCTTTATGTTCTTATACTTTCTTGAAGCAGAAACGACGTACTACAATTTAAAAGAAAGTGCTTCATATACGAAACGTGACCGTCAATGAACAACTACTCGATTAAAATATATTTATCTCTGTAGAAAGGTGTTGAATTATGAACATTTTTAAGTGTTCCATTGTCGAAAGTAATTAGAAGCGCATTAAATAATGGATTTAAACGCATTTAAAGATGGAGATAGTTTTTCCGATGTACGTCTGCGCTTTGCGTTGCAGAAATGCTATTAATTAATTAATGAAATGAGTTAAAGAACTTCTGCTGAAGTAAATTGCACTATCATCTTACGCTCGCGGTGTGTTTAAAATTAATACAGGTTCATCATTTTCTACAGTTCTGTTCTTAACGTAATGCACTGCTCATCAAGTCTTTCATTTATCAAACTAAATAGTTTTGTTCGTTAAAATTCATCTCGGAAAATAACATGCTAAAGAATGATCCTTTTTCTGAGATTAATTTTAGGTAGATAAGGAAATTGATGGCCCCACCGAACATTTCTGGCATGGAGTTTTCATTGTGAAAGTATGTAATAAAAAAAACTTAAAATAGTATTCACACATCTTTGAAAATAAATATTCATTTCATTTCAATAGGGCGCTTTATATACAAATATTATTTATGTACAAATGTGTGGTGAGGCTTTTTGTTGCCTGTACGCCTGTAAAATTCCCCTTAAGTAGAGCAGTGGGCTGTGCATACAATGCCCTGGTATTCACTCTCATTGAACGGATAGTTGCAGTTTTAATTTTTGGAAATCTTTGTTTTGAACTTAAAATGATTGTAATTTTATTTACTTGTGATTTGTATCGTATTATTATTATTTAGCATCCTTTAGTGCATCTTTAATATTGTTTTATTTAGTTGTAAAATATATTTTAAGTATGCTGCAACTACCGATTATTTGAGCACCGTTGGGAACTACGGGAAACCAACGGTCAGGACACGAATATATACAATTAATATAAACATATTTACAAACGATACTTAAGTAAGAGAAATAAATTATAATGTAAAATATACCAGTTTTGCCATAGAAATGAAGATTACGTGCACGTGCACGTGCTGCTCGGCCGAATCGCGTGTGGTTTTCAGCTGGGTTTTCCCTCAAATACCTTCTCCAGAAAAACGTAACCCGACATCTCGCCTTCGCAAGTCCAATGGCCTCGTGGTGGCCTCGTGACCAAAACCGCAAGAGAAAGATAATAAAATACATTTTGGTGTAGCAAGTAATTCATAAAAGAATGTGGAGTGTTCCCCACTCAACTTTCATAACTTTTTTATAATTCATAACAAAAGAAACTCATGGCACTAAACACCCTTTATTATTAAACTAGATAATACATAACAACTAGATAATACAGGTGGCATGAATTGCACAATGCATTTTACACAATAAAATTTCGCCGTGTCTCAAAAACAATGCGACGTACAGGATTGTGATTTAGTAATCTGTGCGTAGAATTAACTGACCAATCAAAATGCTTCTGTGCATATTTTCAAAATTTTGAATTTCAAGAAACTGGAATAAGCTAGCCAGAAATATACTTCTATTCCCAATGCATTCAAAGTCAAATATCAAGTTTGCTTTCGATGCATCAGTTCGTGAGTTACCGGGGGCAAGAAAAATTCTTAACATACAATACACACATTTAACATTGAGCATTATCGCCAAAAATTGAAAATAGACTCTCCCTGAGCCAATTCGTAAAGATCCGATGAGAGATGAATTGGAGAGTAAGAAGCTTGTGGTATACAAGTATTTGTGTAGAGTTTTTCACGCCCCTAGCTGCGTTGGAATGCTGCGATCGTCGCTGGCCGTTTCACGTAGATTCCCAGACGTTCGCACAACGTTGTCTTCGATAAGGCGACAAGCGTGAGAAACTGTCGAGCACTGGACTCTTTCGTGCAAACGTTTTGCGATGTTCTCCAAAGACAAATTATTATTTTGCTTTTTGTGTCTGTAAAATAATTTGCCCGCTATCGCGTGTGGAATTTACAAATTTAGCGTTCAAACGAGTAAAGAATCCTATAACTTTCGGTCAGGTGAAAATAAGCGACGAGCCGGGAATCACTTATATCCCGTCCCTGGGGATGTGTGTTTAGGTCTGGTTGGAAATGGTGTAGTTGTGGAAGGCGAACGGGTGGTGTAGTGGTTAACACCCCTGCGATTGCCTGCTTTTGCAGGAGTCCCGGGTTCGATTCACATATCTTCTCCACGTGTAGGAATATGTGCGTAAGTGAAGTATTCGTCTGAGAAAAATCCACGCCGGGGAAGATTTGTCTAGTTTCTTGTTTTAATTAGTATTTTCCTCTGAAACATCCTTTCGTTTCCTTTTTAATAAGCAGAAAAAACCGAACTGCCATTGTTGTTTATTGATGTTTTTCTATACAAAATATATATTGTAATTTTGTAAGTTTTTTATTATTTATTTAATAAGAACAAAAATAATTGCCTGCTTTTAATATGAACATAATCATTAATAAACATTTTCAAGGGATCGTTAGACAGCAGCTAATAAGAAATACCAACGTTTATCGTTTTGGTATCCCAATAACACTTAATGACTGCGCCGTTCGCAAAAATTGCCGCCACTACACTTGCACCTCATGAAATAAATTATTACTGTATTCTGCTACAATGAATGTCCATTATATAATCAAAATAAATAATTAATTGAATACTAATACTACATATTTTCTTGTTATAACTTCTAACACCTAACGACCACTTCAACATTAAGTCGATACGTTGTGAACATATATAAACAATATATGGTATTAGTCCATGATAAGGTCAATTATTTCCTTATTATTATTATTATTTCATTTAAAACTTTTACCTGTTTTGTTGAGGTTGTAAACTAGGAGGAGACATTTTCTTTCTCTCTCGTTCGTTATCCTTGTTTTTGCCTTCTGTTGCTTTTTCCTATGATCATTCCGCATTTGTACGTGTTATTGCAGAGTACCTTTATCCTTGTATCCAGTTGTTGAACTCTGTTCGAGTACTTTCCTTCTTTATCTTGCGCTGTTCTCTCCTTTCAGGTTTCGCTCGTTTGCGCGACCTTCGGGATTCTTTGATTAGCAGCCTTTGTTTACGCGTGCGATCCTTAATTTATTGCCTTTTGCCATCTACACTCTTCCAGACTCATAATTTTTTAGAGAGTTATGTAAGAGTATGGCTTTAGTTGCAGATTTTTGTAAAAAATTATATAATAATCAGTTGTAAGAATTTTTTTTATCGAAGCGACGCATCGTACCGAACAAAATTAGACACAGAAAACAATAATTATTTAAAATTACTGGACTAGTGCGTGTAGCAATAGATTAAAAAGGGCTTAAAAAGGAATTAACTATTTCTAAATTTTGAGACTTGTACGATATTGTCCGAATTTCAGTTGTGTTGAGATTCCATTATTGTTAATGTTTCTACTAATTTATTCATATAATTCATTTGTAGAATATCGTAAATTACTTGTTATAATTTCTGCACTTCTGTGATTTTATTATATATGTTATGTTATTTTCTATACCTCTTATGTGAAGGGTAACATTTTTCAAGGGATCCCTTTACACGAATTGCGTTACAATAAACAATTTCTGCACTGCAATAAACATGCCCATCAATTTTTTACGAGCAGTTGCAACCTTCTGCATCGATTGTTAAGTTATGTTGTTTTTTTAATCACGAAGCTTCTGGCTGTTGTGTACCTTGCGCCCAACCATATACTCATTTTACATTCTGGAGCATGGGGCGTCGTCCATTTACAGCATTCGAACATATGTTCCACTATTAGTGTTTGATCAAAACTAATTTCTTTCGAACCTCAGTTTTTTTCTCAAGGGAGAGAACTGGTGTATGTTCAACCGTTGTATCCTCTTAAATGTTCTAAAGGTTCCTAGTCGTCTTGTTGAAATGATGAAAACAACTGTTGAAAGAATGTATGTCTGATCTTCGAAATGTGTTAAATGGAAGAAATGGTCCGTGAGCGCTACTTTATTCTTCAAATGTGAATTGTCTTTTCTGTCTTCAACACGTACGTCTGCTCTGTGACGCGGAGCGAAATGGCCGGAAAGATTTTTTTTTGTTTTAAATCCGGTGTTAATGTAGTATACTGAGGATGACCAGTAGTGTAGTTGGAACACTGTGTAATGTAATATAAGGAAATATTGAAAACTGTGTCTGAGCAAAGGGGTCGTGTTATTATTAGTGAATGCTCTCCAACTATCTCGCGAGATCCGTTGGCCGAACCTTGGTGCTGACATCTCGTGCTGGCGGTGGGCGTCTGTCAGTTGAGGGTGACTTAATGCAGTCAGCGGCGCGTCTCGCATCGTCCCTTGAGGAACGGACGCCATTTGCATTTCGGTTCGTCCTTGTCTTGGCATTCCGAACAACGCCGTCTGTCTATCCGACATCTTATCCGCCTCGCTGCTGAATCTCCTCCCTCCAATGGCGTCTGTCGTCTCGTCGCTTCGGTGACTGTGAACTTCATTCGTTAGGTTAAATGGCGTTCCGAAAACTAAGTCTATTGACGCCCGTTTTCAAATGAGTCATTTGTGAGATGTGTTTAAAGAAAGAAAGAAAATAATAATATTTAAAAAAATATAAAACACGTGGATCATATTTACAACTAAGAAATATAACTATATGGGTATCGTATTTCTCTACACATAAAAATAAAAAGGAATCAATCAGATAAGTTATTGGGATCAGAATTTACAATTTATTGACATCGCGTGTAAAGTAGTGCATCTCATTCGTGTCGCCAGGGTTCCTGCATCGAACAAATATCTCTATAACTACGATTCTCATGATTTTGTTAATTTATGAAGCATCAATATGTGGTCGAGGGATGACGTGCACTTTGACATCGAAAGGAAACTAGGAAGTGTGCAGCACATCCACCGATGCCTTGCAAGTACTTTTGGGAGTCCTACTTAACGAGTTAAACCTACTAGCCTTGACGGACATAATATCTTAAGTACTCCCAAAAATGTTTCAAATGATAGTTTGAACCATTTTCTATCCAGGGGCAATGAATTTTCATACCCTTACGGCGCCAAATTGTCAATTATTTGACTTTAAATTACTATCGACTTAGATGGAGAAACTAGTACAGAATATCTGAAGAAGAGAAGAGAATGAAAAATGAATTACAGTACCTCAATACGAAAGAAAAAAAGAAAAAAAAAGAAAAGAAAATTGAATAATTGTTGGCAGATACTGTGGGAAAACCAGAAAAAGTAAGGGTAATAATAAATTTATAAACAAGGTTAAAAAATAAACTTTGGTTCGATTCTAGGAAGAAAACTGTGTAGAGATATGAAGAGGCCACGGAAATTTTAATTCTTTATATTTTCGTTAAGTTTACACCACTAAGTATAAAAATTGGTGTGACGACCTTAATTTATATCATTCTATCCGCCTGGGTGTTGAATTACAATGTCACGGTGCATTTGAGAGTGATCTGCTTCATGGTGTGTGAAGCGAAATTCTAGAGCTTCTTCTTCTTCTTCTTCTGTCCTTGCTCCCTCGCATCGACCTTTTCCTCCACCCCCATCCCTTCGCGTTACGTGCCCCAACGACGTCCTTCGTGTCAAGTTACTCGGGAGAGAGTGCAGCGTTGCCCGACAGGTGACTGTTTGTTTGGAAGGAGCTGCAACGCCCCTGGGCTCAGGTTTGCGAACTAAGTACATAATTTCATTTGTTTGGTGTTCGCGGAACTTTTCGCGTGATGTGAATTTGCGTCTTGTTTTTCAATGAGACACGAATCGTCCTCCGCGCTCCGATTTCGTGAAATCTATCTTCACCAAAAGGGTACGTGCAATTTTGGAACACGGATGAAATTTTGTTGCGTAATGTGAGCCTCACAATTAATACGATAAATACAGAGTAGGCGAAATGTACAAAAGCATTTAAGTGATTTTTAGGCATATGAAAGGTATTTGTTTTTATTTAAAGCGTAATTTGAAAGAAAGCCATTCCCTCTGTAAAATCTGAGAATGGGATTTAAGGTAGTTCTAGTGTAGGTGGAATTAAATCAATAAAAGCGATATAAATGAAATAATTGTAATTATAATTTATTAATACGTTGCGCCTCATGGAGTTTCAAAAAAATAGTGACTTTTAAATCACGAAAGTTAAAATAGCAACTCTGCACCCGAGATGCTACATTCTAGTGACGACACTACAGTGAAAGGTATTGTTGTGTCTGTAATGAGAGTTGGATTTTAATTCTAAGTGTTCTACAGAATTTTAAGACATACCGCATGAAAAATGGGTTTTTGTGTATCAGATTGGCTTTGAATGAGACGATCAGGAAGCAGTGGCGGATCTAAGAAGGGGAGGGCGGAGGTTAAAGGGAACTTATAGACTCCACCCCCCCTCCATTGGACCTGAACTCTTAACAGATAAAATTGAAGTTGTTAAACGACATAATTTGTTAAAGTGTTACCAGATTAATAGTTGTTATTAACTATTAGTGTTATTGGAATTGATAATACGAGATGGTTAATTATTTATTTGATGCATTTGGGGGGCATCGAACTCACGATAGTCCGTGTTCAGTGTTGTCGTTAAAGACCGTTTGAGGAGTGAGTATATTGGAGGATTTACCTGATGAAAATGGAAAGAGGAGCCGTCGTGGCGAGTAGAGGGAGTGTGATCCAAGGATCCAAAAAGGTCTCTTTGTGTGGCTGGCTCTTTACCTCAGTTGGGAGGATGTGTGCTCGCGTGGGGAAAGCCTCCTTCAGAGGTGGGTGGAACGTGCAGCCACGAGCCCTTCCTTTTATGCTCCCGATTAGGACGATAGGAATCCATCCTAATGCTGTTTAATCCACTTTTATGCTGCGTGTTGTTCGCGTTGTTGTTCTTGTTCCCAGTTGCTCAGTTGGAAGTATACTCCGAGTCAAGTTACTTTGCTTCCAGAAAATTAAACTTAAGAAATATTTTGAAAACAATCATGAACGGAAACTAAGCACTGTGTTTGTTAGTTAGTTAGTATATTTGTCGCAGTAAATTACTTTGTTGTCTTTAACGTGGTCATAACAGATCCCTGGACAATAAATTATTTATTTATTGACAGTCTCATTGCCTCGATGTAGACGACAATTTTATTGCGCCATCGACAGTAAGAGAAATAATACTTGTTCCTGACGTTATGTTGGCAGGACGTGGGAATTTGGCGCTGTTATGTTCCTTCTGCATAGAACATTACCTTATTGTCTTCGTGTGTTGTGTTATTAACTCGTATTTCTTAACAGCAAATAGTCGTATTTGTGACTAGCATTAATATTGATTGGGAATTTACTTAAATTCGTAGGTGTTGGCAATTTGTGTTAGGCATTTGCCATATCACATAATTTCCGGCAGAGTCACGTGATGTGGGGAGAAGAGAGAGAGAGAGAGACGAACTTTGTCTTCGCGTCGGGACCAAGTTGAGGTTGACCTTTTCGGAGGCAGATGCTGCGGCAGGTAAGGGATTATTTTCCCTGAGGGATTCCGCTTTTTGTGCGCGCGAGAGACTGTAGGAGAAAGATGCTCCGCCAGGTAGAATGCTGAATGGAAAATTTTGACTTCTCTCGGAGTGCCGCAAGGTGCTTTCTTTGTCTTGAAGTTATCCCGCCCAAAGAAGGGTTTGTTTTTTGTTGTTGTTGGAATTTTTTACTCGATCCTTCATTGGAACGTGGTGTATTTTCCGCTCTTTTATGTAATACCATGTTTTTTTTCTGGTACTAAACTTTAAAATGATGCTATCATACTAATTAGTCGTTCTCTTTCAATCGACGAATCCTCGATTTGCATCATTAATGTAACAATCATTTATTGTATAGGAATGTACGGGCGCAATTGTATAGAAATTTGCATCGTCAGCGGCCGGGTGAAAATTGCGACGGTCCGAGACTCGAACCCGGGATTGCTAGCTGTGGTCAGAGGTGTTCTATCCACTGCTCCACCACCCACACAACATCCACGTGGCCTGTTTCGTTGAAGGAGGTGGTCCCGTGTTCGAAATGATTGTTACTCTGTCCTGTACGAACCGTGAAAGTTCGTGCTAAAAATTTAGGATCAACCTGTTGTTCTAGATTAACGTTAATTAAATATAAATCTGTTGAATCAGGTTTTGTTGTGTTACGAAGTTATTTTTGTAAGAAAAGAGAAGGCTACCATCATTTGTATAACGAAACTCTCGTCTCGGTTATTCTTTCAGATTTATTTTCTGTCAAACTCGGTATACTTATATTCAAGTTGTCACATGTACTAAACGTTGCGTCTCTGTTGTGTTACAAGTAATGCCAGTAATTAATTGTTGCAATTGATCTACAATTCCGTGTGTATTGTGAAACGATATTGAAAATGGAAATTGAAATTGGAAACAATGGTTAGGTCCTGTAGCTGTTTGTTGTGCGAGTTCTTGAGTCGACTCTGCTCTGAATGACTTCTGTCCAATGGACTCGCGTCACTTCATGTTAATTTATGAGAGAAACGTGTGTGTGTGTCTAATGATTTTTTTGTGTTTTTTCCTCGTAGAAGCTCACCGGAAAGCGAATGAAAAAGTAAATACATATTGCAAAATAACACAAAGTGATACTTTGAAACAAATACAGTAAATAAATAATCTTAAAATAAAAAAAAAGATTTTGGAATTATATTTGAACAAATACTGAATATAATTTCAATAATTGAACGTAATATTTAAGGCGTTTCTCTGCATTCGTTCTCTTACTATTTCAAGTTTGGTATCGTAGTAACAAACAATGACCTACGTTGTTGACATGTTGCTATGGAAACCTCACCTTCGATGGTGTAGAAAACCAGAAAGTGAAGGACAACTCAATCCCGAAGTATTTATGAGACAAGGTCGCGCGGTGTGTTTGGATCGAATCCAATACTTTCGCCCATTAAAGTATTATAAAAATGTTGCTCATTTTCGTTCCTTGATGTAATGGCGAGCTTTGACGTATTTGAAAAATACGAACGATTCTCTTTAAAACTATAATTAATGACATTTTGTAGGTTCGGTTCTCCTCCTCATCATAACTTAACAGATAGTTTTCGCTTTGATAGATTTACCTGTCAAATATTAATGTTAAAATAAGTGTTACATTTTTTTAAGAAGTTAATTGATTGTTGATTTTTGTTTATTTCCACACGGGGTAAAATATCAAATTTGCTCAACCTTTACAAAATTTGGTTTTTACTATTCGCATGGAGACACGTGACGTGAGATGAGCCAACGAGAGCAAAGAAATGAGGTGTGTGCTGCGGGTAGTGACCCGTTTCCAACGGTCTCTGCTACGGCACCCTCACAATGGCTGCTCTAAACGGTTGAAAAGCATCTTCAGGCGTTGTTCTTTCAGTCGAAGTTTAGAATTCCCAGCCATTTGGAATGTCACAGTTGTTGGAATGTCAGTTACTATCGGTTCTACGAATCGGCTGATGTAAGCGTTAGTATCCGAACGTAAACTCACTAGGATTCTGCTGACACTAAGAGTATAACGCCCACGTGTCTATCTATAGTCGAGGGGAAGAATTTCTTTCAGTAATCAATGCAGAAGGCTTCATTGGCTCTGACACGTGGTCTTTAGACTGCTCCTTCAATCGCTTTCCTTCGCTGCGAATATTGGAATCAATATTNGTATATTGTAAGTGTATTCAATTGTTTAAATAATAAATAACTTTATTGTCAAAAAAGCAGTTGCAAACTGCGTATGACTACGTGGGGGGGGGGGGAAGGAGCGATACCCCTAAGTGAGGGACCATCCCATCAATTCCGATCAAGGGCCCAAGGGCAGTGGCTAAGGATTTAATATTTACAAAAGAAATTATTTAATAAATACGTAGTTATCCATTATTTATTCCAAAATAAATATTGGTGCAGTAAAAACTCGAGATTAATAAAACAAGAGTATTAATGACATTCCAGCCCGAGGAAAACCCGGGCCACGATACGTCTCCAATCTCTCGTTGTTCCGTGCAGCTTTTAATATTAATCATTAGCAATGTTCGTCCCGAATGATTTGTGTTGCGGAATAATACGTGCACTCTGCTTGTGCTCCGCCCACGTAAGGGCTGCTGATTTACGGTGCATTAATCCCTTAGGAGTCGGAGGGAAGGTGCTGCAGTGTATGACTTACGCTGACGCGGGAGCCGGGGAGGGCGATTAACTCAATCGCAGAAGGGAAAGGGGATAATGCTATTGGACATTCATTATACTTGCTACTGCAATAGACGATATAGCTTCGTGTTATCTCAATGATCGGATCGGTTTATGGATTAAATTGAAAATACTCAATTGACACGTTGTAATGGCCGAATGAAGTGTTGGGTTACCACGGAAATAAGCTCTTGTTTATATCCTGTATTTGTACAGTTCTTCATTCGTCTTTCGCTTGCCTTATCGATGCCATTCGTAAGAACATCAGTTGCATAACTCCTGTACGATTTAGTTTCGTAAATACGTTCCAGTTTTAGAAAAAAATATAATTACGTTGGGAGGATTTCAAGTTGTTTACAGTCAGTTGTTAAAAGCTTTGGTTTCTTTTAAATTAACAAGTTGCACGCGCGATGCGAAGTAGAATAATGATCGAGTTCGCTTTATGTAACTTCGTAAGTTTTACTTTGGGAAGTTATTTGTTAATGCGAGTTGTCACACAGGTGTAATAAATACGNTATTATGTTTAGTAAATATTGGAGGTGAGTAATAAGAAAAATATTTCGTGGATGGAAAGAAACCAGAGCAGTGGCGATAAGTTAGCGTTCGTGTGAGAAGAAGAAGAAGAAGAGCATTCCTCGCTCCGGTGGCGGCGCTTGTCGCTCCTCGTTTCTCGTGTCGTGAGCGCGACTCGCATTTGTCTGACGTCGCGTTTCGTTCCTCTTCTGTCTTCGTTGCTGCACGCGACTCGCTGTTAGCGCTCCAAGTGGCAGCTCTACGTGGAACTTAGTTTTCAAGGGTGAAAACACTAACCTAACTTCTTCCGTATAAATATAAATTAAGAAAAAAACTTTGCAAATTTCCATACAAAAAAAAAAAGGTAACTTACGTCAAATGTTCCAAGATACTAAAATCTATTTCATTACGAGCACATTAAATTTGTGGAATACTTCTCGAAGGTTTTTATTCATTAATTACTGTAAAATACGGGAATGAGGACCGTCTCCATGACGAACTAGTGCTCATTATAAGTCTCGCAATTACCTCATCCACTTGGAGAAGAAACGAAGAAATTTTCTGAGTCGTTGCGCCATCTGAGTCTAGTGGTGATTAATGCCAATACCTTTGTAATATGTTTTCTGATGCAATGGACGCTGAAGTGATGCGAGGGCACAAGTTGCAAAGAAGACGATTCGGTTGTAATACCCCCACCCCCACTCATGTATGTTCGCATTGTGAGCCGTTAATTGGCAATCGTTTCGGCTCACAATAAAGATGACTTGCGCGGTAATTGTTGCCAGCGAAATGTTAATTACGATACAAATTTGCGTCCAAACAATAGCTCTCCCTCCCTTCCTCCGCCATTTTGGAAAGGGGTTTACACGAGTGCATCGGCATTTGTTTCGTTTACTTTTTTTTTTTTGCGCTGTGGGTTGACGATGACTTCGTCTAAGCGCATTGTGATGACGTGGATTGCGTCGCTGAGAGAATAAAAAATTGACGAGAACATTGTTCTATAACTGAAAAATAGAATTCCCTGACGGATATGAAACCCGTGAATTTACTTCGATGAATTGGTGAATTTATTTCGACGGTTAATTAGTTTTCATAAAAAGCCGCATTCATTTGCCCCGTATTCATGGCAACCCTCCTCCCTTTTTTGTGTTTCCTTTCACTGATCCGCTGCTCCGGCAACAACTACCCCCTTCACCCCTCGGCGGCTGTTAGGGGTTGCGTTCACCCCTGCGACTATTGTGGTGTGGACGCTATCTGCGTCACTGTAAACGGCAGAATGGAAATTGTTGTAAATGTACGATGAAATTTTCCATTAAAAAATAATGAAGGGTAATAAATCTTTGTTGAAAATGTGGATGCGAAAATCGGTCGAAATAGGACTCCTTCCTAGAATATGACATGTTATAAAATATGTTGCACAGAGAGAATTTTCTTTGTGATACTACATTAAAGGATTCACCATACGAGACAAAGAGTAAATGATGAGTTGTGACACCGAAGAAATAATCTCAGAATTTCTGTTTGTTTTTTTTTATCACTGTGGGCAACGTACGGGTGAGGTGGTGATCGCTGTGAGTGGGAGATTCCCTGTTCGATCCTCAACAAAGCTAGAAATGTCTAGAAGCATTTAGATTCCGTACCAGGCAAACCAAGAGAATAGGATATACAAGACACTTATAATAATGACTAGCGTAGGCTTGAACCTACACTCCAGACATGGATTTTATTCAATGAAGGTTCATAAGAATACGATTCAACTCACAAGAGTTACATCAAAAGTTACATATATGGAAATATTCTTTCAAGATTCAATTTTTGTTGGGTTTTTTTTCTAGTTAAATGTTTCAAATTATTACGACCTCCTTGAAAGCCGATGTTTTCCCTTAACATAAATTCTTTCAACGACTTGTTGTTGAGCTCAGAGTTATAAGTAGAGCTGACTTCGAAATGAGCCTCTTGAATAGCAAATGCGCGCGACCACCGCTTCCACACTAAACGGTTTCCTTCAATTGATTCTGAGTGAAAGTTTCTAAAATGACGGGGAAAGCTAGCTATTTTTGCTCATTTATGTATGTATACCGATTGTGATGTATGAAACTATGTAATATTATGCAAAGATGAGAATTATTCGTTTTTTAAATGCCATTCCTTCGCGTCACAAACACAAAAATAAAAATATTTTTTACGTGAAAGTAATAGTTTTCTTCGGAGTTCCATAAGAATATCATTAAACATATATACCGTTGAACCTCGATTATCTGGGTTAATGGAGGGGAGGGGTCGCACGGATAAATGTAAACTACAGTTAATCTAACCACTTTATTTAATGAATTATGTACATAACCATACATATGTCTGTAGAATGTCACGTTACCTGTTGCAATATGAAGTAAATCAGTCTTCGTTTTTTTGCAGTTTGAAATGATTTTCCTTACTTCATTTCTAATATTTCTCAAATTCGTTACGTCCTGGAAGTCAAAACGTTATTGTTACCTGAGGGTGTGCAACTGTGGAAATAGTAGGAAGTACCTGGATTCATTTATGATTATACATTTATTGTCCAAAAAGCAGTACAAACTGCGTATAACGACGTGAAGGACAATTAACTAATTTACTCTATAATAGAAATTGTAGTTGAAATTCCTCTTTTTGTCAGAAGAGTGAGCACCACGGTTAATTGGGGTTCTGCTGTATGTATGTACCAATAAAAGATTGGATTTTTTTAATGCAGTAATTTGAAATATGTCCTCTCTTTTGACAATGCATACATCAAAATGTTTAGCTGTTTCTGAAAGCCTTCCGTGTTGTTTTAATGTTGTATAATACCGCTTTCAATTTCACTCGACTCGCCGTTGTTGCATCTAAATGTGCCGTCGCTTGTTGTCAAACATTTGCAGGGCGAGCGAGGACGGATGCTCATTGTGCTTGGCAGCGTTGTGTATTTAGAGGCGCACTTTTAATTAGACGCATTCTTTAGTCCTTAATAAGAGCGCAGCGTGCATTGGCGATAGGGTTCTTGTCTGCATCGGCTGTGATGAGGGGGGAGGGGGGGTTGGTTAGTGGTTAGGGGGGGAGGGGGGCAGCAGTTCAACAGGGCGTGCACGCCCCCGAACCCACCCACGAGTCGTGTGTTTATTCGTTTGTGGTTTTGTGCAGTATTTTCTCTTTTACAATCACGGACGTACCAGGGGAGTTATTCCCCGCCCTTTCAACTCCCCTTGTAAATACTTGACTTGATTTCCCGTAAATATTTAAAATTTTGTGTGATCCAAAATCGTATTTATAAATATTTGTATTTGCAGTGACTTCAGTTTTGTGAACTTAATTCAGTCCCAAAGCTCTGTTTCCGGACGATTAAAGACGCTGCTTGCGTTATTTGCAACGTGGAATATTAATCTTAAATAATATTTTGAGATGTGTGTGTGTGTCTACGTTCTCTGGTAAAGCGCAGATTGGTATTTCGAGTTATTTTTGGCGAGTACATTCTTAAACGAATAATTTTGCTTGAAATAATAACTTCAATAAATATTATTATTGAGATAATTTCAACTGTACTTAAATTTCCTAATATTGATTGTAGGTCACTGAAGGGTCACAAAATAAGTTGTCGAAAGCCTGTTTGGCAAAATAAATAATTTTCCGGTTTTGACAAAACTTTCATTCTACATTAAGTTAAAAGCGACTACACCTGACCTGTATTACTTAATTATAATTTGGCTTCTGTTTTATCGGAAATTCTTTGTTTACTATGTCGTTTTATTTTCCCTCGTTGCTATAGTAATTGATTTTTATTATTTATTGTAGTATTTGTAAATGGGAAATGTAGCGTATAGTGTATAAAAGCTTATCTACATGGGGCGATAGGAGGNAAGCGGGGGGGGGGTGTTAGCTGGCTTTTCCCATGTCGAGGTGTACTAATCGTTAGTAATAGTAAGAGTAAGAGTAATAGTAAGAGTTAGTGAATAGAAGACGGAAGTTCACAGTTCTCAGTTGCCACAGCTTTATGAAGTTGGACATTAATGTGAAGAGCTACAAATTGATTTGGGGATGACTTGACGAACAAGCACGCCAACACCTGAGCCACCTATAGCAATTCCAGTGGAATGTTTTACGCCAATGAGTCTGACAGATTCTTTCCTTCTGTCGAGGACCCAGGGTTCCAGGTAGAAGAAGATGCCACAGCGTCCGTAGCTGCTGCAGGTATAATAGAGGAGAGAGGTGCACAGATTCAGTGGTTCCCTGTGGTTTGTGGTATGCGCCACTCGAAACATTAGGGTCAAGGACTCTGTGTGTTTCGTCTTTTTTCTTGTTTGACGATTGGAGGAGGGAGAGATCCTTAGAAGTGAGTTGGTGTGTTTCAATATCAGACGGAACACGATTTGAGGCATGACTTTGAATTATGATTAATTGTCATTATTGATTTTGATATTTGTTATTTGTATAATATTTCAGATTTATAGAATATAATATTTTGTTCATCTCCTCAAATTACAAATAGATCTTACTATCAAATTACAAAGACAATAAATCTAGGGCCTCTGAGAGACGAAGCGTGTTTAGAACTGTGGGACAGAAAATTGAGCTATATAAAAAATAACAAAATTACTTTTTTAAAGTGCCAAAAAAAGAAAAGATACAAAATAATAAATTTCCGTTTTAGAATACTATCGTTATAATCTTATTTATTTGTAATGTATTATCATTATAATTAGCCTATCAACAATTAACCGCAGCAGTTTTATGTGTTTACTAAAAAATCAGTATTGTTTTATGTGAATAGCCCATTTTTCGACCTTTTCTGCAACTGCTTTAGATTACAAATTTTTATGTTATCCGGTATTCTATTAAACATTTTTGGACCCAAAAAACTAAACTATTTATTTAAAAAATTGTGTAATTAGGCCTGGGGACGGGTAGGTCTTGGTCATTAGCATCAGTAAATACTGGGGCACCATGTATGACCCGTGGAGAAATCGGCGTGATAGAATAACAGAGGACTGAGATGTTCCATGGAAATCAGAATCTGAACATTCTAAACCGATCTTTTGAATAGGAAGATCTGGATTGATTCTCCCTTTGTATATTCCCGGTGATTTACGTTTTTGGCACCATGTAATAGTATTATTTGAGAAATATTTTAAGTTGATTATAGTCCTGGTGTAAGAGAATTTGTGATGGAGTTAACATGTTCCGCGAATGTCTTGACAAGTCTGTTGGGAAGTTAAATTCGTGAGATACGGTCGCTTAATTGACAGCAGATGGTGATAACGCGGTTAACCAACTGGGTATCAAGTTACAAGGCTCAGTAATTATTCGCCTCATGAAGAACACGCCACCTTTCATGAATCGGTGACAGTTTGAATTCTGTAACAAAGGCAGTAAGAACACGATGTGGAGTTACGTAATGCTTGTGTCCGGCGGTGGAGGCGGCTAAGGGAGCTGGCTATATGCTTGGACCTGAACTCTTACCAGATTTGATTTACCCAGAAATTGAAGTTGATAAATGACATACTTTGTAAAACTGTCACTAGGTTAATTATTCTTATTAGTTATGATTGTTATTGTTATTAATAATACCAGATTAATAAAATTATAATACCAGATTAATAAAACGAATATTACCATGTTAATAAGTTTAATAAATAATTGATATTGTTATTAATAATAACAGATTGTTAATTGTTTATTTGATGCTTTTCATTTAAGGTAATATTTATAAAATTTGTGTTGTAAAAACATAATTTTTGAACAAAACGGTCCCCGGTTAGGCATCCCCCTTGATTACGACCTTGATCCGCCAGAGTTTCTGACGAATATTCTTAAGCCAAAATTCCTGGACGTCGTAAAGACTACTACTTATTATTATTATTATTCAGAAACGGAAGAACTGCTGTACAATTCTGTTGATGGGTGAAATGGTTTACACAAGCAATGTGGGCAATGAAAGCGACGCGGAATTCAAATAATATCAATACGTGAAGTTTCATTTTTGCTAAATGTTTCATTTTTTATGTAGTAACCGAATTCTATGACATCTTTTACCCAAAAAGTTTAGTATGCTGTAGCCATGGTATGTCACTAATGTTGCGACATTGTCACGTGTTCAATCGATTCACAAGTAATTCATCATTTAATACAAAGAACAGTATAGAGTTATTAAAAATAATGATCTTAAGTGTATTCTCAGTGTACGAAACAGAAGGTCCGATGGCCCGCTCTCACTCGGCTTTTTCTTAAGTACATTTGGGATATTTCATTTCAAATCCCAAGTTACGCTGAAAACTCTGTGTTGTTCTTTGTATTAATAATAATAATAAAAATAAATTTGTTGTCAAAAAACAGTACAAACTGCGTATGACCACGTGGAGGGACAATAAACTAATTTACTCTCCGGAAGCTAGCAAGGGACGTATTCCATCAATTCCGATCAAGGGCCCTAAGGCAGAGGCGGATTCAAATTTTTTTTTGCATTGGTTCCTAGATAAGATAAAAAGTTAGCTGCGAGTTATAATACATATATAATGTCAATATGTTTGTAATTTAACGCAAATACATCTGAAGTAATTGCATAGCGTGTCTTTTCAGCTACATAGATCGCATTTAAGGACGTGCAAGCGAGGGTAGAATTAAGTCACTAAATTAACTGAAATCGGCGTAAATAAACATACTAAAGTGTTCTTATTAAGATTTCCAGATAAAAAACCCACCTCACCAGCCATTTACATGAAATAATTGCTATTATAATTCACGATGTATTACATTGCGTCTTATGAAGGCAATAATTATTTTTAAAAATGATCAACGTTTAAATCACGGCAGTGCTTGTTGTAAATTTTCCGCAGTACTTTTTACGTCAATTCAAAACCCTTTGGTCGCCATTTGAGGGACATTTGAGAGAGAGAGAGAGAGAGAGAGAGGAGGGAGGCATCGATCGCTTTCAATGTCTCTCACACGAGTCAAGCGAGTTCTGTACTATTAACTGATAGATACAAATTAAATCATGTGTTTCATAAATATTATTCGTATTGATGTGTTTCGTAAAAATAAAAATTAACTAAATTGGATTGAGTGCTGGTCCCACCTTGAGGTTGGATTGTTTGGCAGTTTGAAGGTTAGGAGAAATCCTGCGTTTCCTCTGAATTCGGATGTCACATCTAATCCTCGTCAGTGCAATTAGTGCTGATGGAGTGGATTCTATTGTAGCATTACAGAGATACGAGCTCGTATTGTCTCTCGATAAACGTGCGATGTCCTTCCAACACTGTAGCTAGGCAACGTGGACGGCATGTCGTGGAAAATGATTGAGAGAGAGTACTTGCTTGAACGTTCTGTGTGTGTGTACGGAGCAGCGTCTGCGGTCACCCTTGCCGAAGACCCTTCCTTGCTTTGCCCTTTCTGCGCCGCGTAGGACGCGAACTCAATTTCAAGTTTGGACTCAGTTTAGCTCTCTGCATTCGCTGTCCGTCCGCGCACCTGTCTGTTTGCTGCGACCTCGACGCGACCGCTCCTAAGGTTCTGCGCCTCTCCCATTGTCGTGTTGCGGACACTGAAAGACACTCTTCTCTCTCTCTCTCGCAGATAATGATATTTATTTATTTATTTATGGGTAACTCTTGTCCGGAGAAAAATGTAAGGAAATACAATAAAGTATCAAAAAATTTATATTACCCTGAACTGAAATTAAAAATTGTTAAATAAATGCTTGAACTATATGAAAAGACTAATATTAAAATATTAAACATAAAAATAGGCAATCAACCACTTACCCCAAGGTCAACAAGCAGATGTTCATAAAGTCATATGTTTTTTTCCCTGAAGGAGGATATATTTTCCCTTTTATATAATGTTTATTTAAGTGCAATTGGGCAGATCTTACCCGGTGAAATACACTTAAATATACAAAAATACATATTACAGAGAACTGAAATTAAATTTTTTTAAATATAAATGATTAAACTATATTATTAAACTATTATTAAATTTTTAAATATAAAAACGTGTAACGCGTTTCCCTTTCGCCGTCTTCACATCTTCCTTCAGTCCTTAACCCCAACCCCAACCCCGTGATGAACAGATGCAGAGCTCGAAATCTTTTCCTCGACCGATGCAGAGAGGCATCACATTCCACATCACTCTAATCGTTCTCTACAGAAATATTTCCTAACTTTGGTTCTTTGTTTCCTAGTGCTAAATTTTAAAATATGAAATTTCCTACCTGAAATATGTTCCAATTTTTCGTAGTATATTTCCACGCGGATTCATTTCTATAACGTTTGTATATTTAGTTTTCTTCAATTTTCTCAAGATTTCATTTAAGTCGGTCTACAAATACAAATAATCCTTCAATTCCGTTTCTGCGCCGAATCCGGTTTCTCTCGTTACGTCGCTCGAGTTCGCGATTGGTGCGTTTCGTGATGACGTGTTCGCCGAGTCCTCACGTCTCCGTTCGCGTTGGGTCAGGTTCTATTCAAGTAAATATCAATCGCTCTGGACTCTCATTTGAATAATAAAATCCATTTTCAAATCAATTGTAAATCAGATCAGACGAGAAGATGAACGTAGACGCACACTTGTCAACAATAAATTACATTGCCAGCTCATTCGTTCTATGAGAAAACCAGGAAACTAATTAAATATAAATAAAAAATTAATAATTGACTTCATTATATATGTACGGATGAAATATGAATAAATATATGACGAGAATCTTACGCTTCACCTCTGAACACATTTACAATTATTCACAATATTAGATTGAAAGGGAGGGTATATAATACAAATACTCCTGCGAAAAGAAGCAAAGGACTTCCCTAGTGTGGAACCGTAAGCGACTGAGGGAAACCCCAATGAGGAAGGCGGCTTAATGGACTTGAAGGGTATTTCATTGTAAAATGAAACATTTCATTAAAACAGCTGTGGCGAGGTCGTAACATGTGAGACGAAACGTTAGCCGATTGCCCTGGCGCATGTAGAGCGCGTAGCAGAAGATCTGGGAAGCTTTTCTCTTCGAAAATCGTGGTTTTACAACACAAATTTAATAAATATTGTCTTTAAATAAAATACATCAACTCATCTAATAGATAATCAACAATTAACAATATTAAATAGTTACCATATTTATTAATTATTTAAAGTGTCAAATTATGCCCTTATCTGTATTGAGAGTTGAGGTCCAATGGGAGCTATAGCCACCTTTTGTATCCCACTGGCTGGATGTAGAATAGAATAGATTATTTATTTCCATGAACTGCATATATTCAAATTTTCATTACATAAAAACAGGAAAAAAATACAATGTAACAAGCAATGTAAATACTTCCAATAAATAAAATCTCTTATTAATAACATAATTCAGGTTTTGGACGTGTTCCAAATCATCCAAATGTGTCATACAAAACACCATATCTGAAAACACGCAACATGTAATATATGTATTGGAACAGTCTCGACATTTTTTGTTTTCCTCATGGTCACTATTCATTTGATGGGTGTCACTATTCATTTCATTTATTAAGGAAATACGAGACAAGCTCCAAGTACAAATATATCTGCTCCGTCCATTTCCGCCTTCTCTCTCTCTCTCCCTTCGTGCTCTGTAGGAGTTGAGGACGGACGGCGAGCGTTGCTGTGAGAATCTATTGCTGTCCTATTCCGACGAGAGGAATTAATCTCCGTTCGCGAGGCAGCTTCTAATTCTCTCTCCTCCGGGCGTTAAATCGAAATACTAATTTAACTAATGTTTCCGAGTGCGATAACGGTGATGCTGGAGCCGTCGCTAGGTTCGCTGCTATCGACACCGTCCAGATGAAGTGTGGACAAGGCGCCATTTCTCCTTCAAAATGGAGCGAATTTTCACATTGCAAAAGACATTGATTTCGTACGGATTTCTAATATATTATTCTAGACTTGCTCTAATTAAACTTAATTTTTCTGATTATTTTTTTTTCCAATAATAATCCCAGAGTTACTTCCTCGGTGCATAGAGCAAAAGTAAAACTCCAAAAATTGTGTCAAACATCAGTTTTAAACCGTTTATATTTATAACAGAGGGTAATATTTTGAAATTTGATACAAGAGATTCGCTTGATGTTCCGATCCTCCGATTTCAATCGACTGCAAAGATACAGCCATACAGTCAACCCATTTTACATTACGCGATACTACATTCTATTCGCGTGAGTGATTTATTTAACTTTAAATCTAAATCATTCTGTTTTCTTACGTACTACCGTTTTTTTATTGAGTGTGTAAAAAGAGGTTAAGCGATAAAACGTTATGTAAACTAAAACTGATGCACATAGTTTTCTTAAAACGTTGGAATAAGTCGGCACTTTAACAGAAACTTGGCTGCTGGGGGCAGTGGGGATAGATCGAACACTCACTGTATCTGCGAAGTGGAATATTGGCTCTTGCCACTTGGCCTTGGGGTATTTGTGTAGTGTATTCTTGTATTTGGCAAATATGTGACCTATTTACTAACATGGACTGAAGAAGTAAAGAACTCAATAATACCAAATATGTTTGCTCATAGCAATGATGGACGGTGTGTATATGATATAATTTTAGAATTCTTTATATTGTTTCGTTATTCCATTCCTAAGATATTGAAGAATAAAGAAGTGAAAAATATAGGTTAAAGAACCAGAGTATCGACAAGTCTCGATCGGGCGCGTTTTCTATATTTCCACGAAGGTTCACGCAAATATTTGAGTCCTTTGATGTGCGACTAAAAACCGACAAGAGGACGAATAGGGGTATGTTGGCGTATTTGCCACAATACTCGTAGAGCATCGAATACAGACAAATAGCTTTTGTACACTTGGCGAAATATGATCAACACACACACACACACATGTACACCTGAAGTGAAGTGAAGTGCTGGCGGCAGAAGAAGGTGTTTCTGTGTCTAGACCGTAATCAACGCGGGGGGGGGGGGGGAGGACAAAACCGGAGAGCATTTGTATTTAAAAATTATGTTTTTGCAACACAAATGTTTATAAATATTACCTTTAAATAAAATGCATCAAATTAATAATAAACAATTAATAATTGGTATTATCAATAACAATAAATTATTTATTAAAATTATTAAGTAATTTTATTAATATATTTTTAATAACAATTATTAATCTGGTAACACTTTTCACTAAGTATGTCATTTATCGTCTTCAATTTTATCTGTTAAAAGTTCAGGTCCTATGGGTGGGGGGTGGTGGGGGGCAATAGCCCCCTTTTGCATCCCCACTGTCTGTGGCATCCGATCGTCTCCGTCGTGTCTCCTGCGACGCTACGTCACGCAAAGAACTCTTTAGTCGAAAGAAGAAGAAGAAAAAAGTTCATCTTTGTGTTTCCCGATTCTTCTTATCGTATTTGATTCGTCTTTCTCCGAAGAACAAATGTAACTGCTCTCGTCAATATTGCAGTCACCGAAGCACAGGGTGACGTCTTGAGGGCTCGTGCGCTCACATGAACCACCGAATGAGATACCGCTGTGTATCTCAACACCTGACTCAAACCGAGTAAAGTCTTTCAATGTAATTTTTGAACGGAAAACGAACTGATGACAGAAATAAATTGGAACGTGCGCGAACTTCTTTGTCATCGTTTGGTGAATTTGGGGAAAAGGTAATTTAAATGTCTAAACAAATTAAAAATTAGAAGAAGAAAACTGAGTGATCATTGTATCTATTAACGAGTGTAGCCATGGATATTCAATTTGAGGAGGGGTCCATTCAGAAGTACATACGAAAATGAAGATTTTCGCAGTTTGTCCGACTTTTCTTTGTCATTGTCCGGAATTTTTTTCCTAAAAACCTTTTTCCAGGATCATTAAAAAAAACGCGAATCCATCGTTCGAATCTAAAAACCTAAAAACGTTATTCTGACTATTAGAAACTTTTTTTAAATTAGCTAAATCGGTACAACCGTTCTCAGATGATGCGCTTACGAACGAACACAATTTACTTTTTATTTATATAGAAATATTGAAAATCATTTTATCCCAATTCCATTACCATTTTGGACGTTCGTAAGGTTTCGTTAATTAAGATTAAGTGTTAGAAAAGTATTCGATAATATTTTGGATACATCGATAGTCTAAAGATCACTTTCGAAAACTTGATGGTACTATCGCGGTTTAGCGAGCGATACAAGTAACTTATTACATCATCTTCAGAACGGAACAAACTGCAGATCTCTGCTTCAGTTCGAATCGTGCTCGGTGGACGACACGGGGAAGGAGGAGGAGGAGGAGGAGGAGAAGGAGGAGAAGGAGAAGGTTGAAGCAGAGCGAGAGAGAAGGACAAGAAGAGCACGCGTGGATGCGCTTACGAGCGAAATCATCGCACGTTGTGTTGCCGCTAACGAGCACTCTGGGGGATAATTAGACAACTAATGCCGAAGACGGCTCTTAACTGTGTTGTCGTTGTTTGTGAAATAGTTGAGAGCAGTTGTATCCGTCAAGAATGCTTCGTTGTAAACAAAGACGAAAGAAATGAAGTCAAATAAATAAATAAATAAACTTTATTGTCAAAAAAGCAAAAGTTACAAACTGCGTATGACCACGTGGAGGTCAATACAGTAATTTACTCTCCGGAAGCAAGCGAGGGACCATCCCATCAATTCCGATCAAGGACCCTAAGGCAGAGGCGGATTGGAAATTTCACCACACTCCTGAGATAAGAATAGAAGCTGTTCGGTGCGTGTTATAATATCTACAGAATATCGACAAATATGTATTTAATAACACAAAAAGGTTATTTGAGAAGTACGCATGTAGATGATACTACGATATGTTTCCAAAACTGTTACTACCGAAGTAAAGGTACGAATAGAGTGTTTCCTTGTGGATCCAATTTTCACGTAGGACCAAAACTTTAACATGTTTATTCGAAAAATATTTTGAAAACAACTGTTGCCGAAATGGTTAACTTTTCATTAGAACGACCCAGATATGAGTGAATGCATGCGAATAAGAATATGCATTTTCCCCTTCACTATACCGCCTTGTCTGGCTAAGCTATCCCGTTTCATTTTACAGAACCTTTCTTTTTATAGCTCTGTCCCGAATTAATATCTCTCCTCTTGTTTCCCTCCTTTTTTTCCTTTCGATGGCAAAAAACCACCCTTTCATTTTTTTACTTCCTTCCCTTCTTGCGACGCAATCTGTTTTTTTTAAATCTGCAAATGAATGAGGCGGAAACTGCTAACTGACTTCTGTTGTAGAGGAGGTTTTGTTGTTACGAGAAAACGGTCGCTTTCCTCTTCGATTGCACCCCTCTGGTGGCTCAGGTGGAAGTGTTCTTGCTCTTCACCAAGTAATCCTGGGTTTAATTCCAGGAAAATTTGTAGCTTTTCACATTAATGTCCTTCAGTTCATAAGCCTGTGACTATTGAAAAGCAAACCCTCCTCCTTCTATTCACCTCCTGCTGCTCCTAGTATCAATAACTGTAACTATTGCTAACAACTCCTCCTAAACCCCTCCACGTGGGCCAAGGTGTTGGTAAACCCCGCTAACCGGCCCACCTACTAACAATGACGTATCACCCAACTCCTACCTCCTATCGCTCCTTGTAGATAAGCTACATTTCCCAATTAACAAATACAACAAGAAAAATGGTTTGATTCGTTGTGCGTAAAGCCCCATCCCGTGTCCAACACCAGATCTATCTGGAAGAAACTGTCCAGCGGACAGTGCACATCTAAAGTCACCCAATCAAATCCTTTCCACTGCTCGACATAAAGAAACCCTAGTCACTCGTCTCTGATCCATCCTGACCTAACCTAACACCCTGACCCGTTTCGTGGCTCTCACCCACTCATGAAGAAATTGAAAACCTTTTTCTTTTCCGTTGAGAGGAATGGACACCACGAAAGCAACGCGTAGGAAACCTCTCAACATCACGTGACATATGACCTAACGCCCGATGTGTCACATCGTGAGAAATTGAGTGCTATCTGCCGCGGAAAGGAAAAGAAAATAAGAATTCTGTTGTTTCATTCTATCCACAAGTAGGAAAATGCCCCTTCGGTGGCTAAAGAGTGAGCGTGCTTGCTTATCAGCAAGTCATCCCGGGTTCAATTCCTGAAAGGGACAGAAAATTTTCTCATTTACAAATACTACATTGAGAATTCTATTGGTCAAATATTAATTAAAGAAGAAATCCGAATTCATTCGTGATTTTATTGTTCCTGAATATTTATGACAAAGTTGTTCATTAGTTTTGTTTTACTTGTGGAAATGTATTTTAAACAAAATGAGAAATATGAGAGAATCAATGTATGAGTGCGTCCCCCCCCCC
>NNCF01128335.1:0-31127 GCA_002313205.1 Laupala kohalensis | reverse complement strand
CGTCCCCTCCGCCGAGAACCATTTGCCTGTCGGTCCCCCTCTGTGCTCGACGCTCCCTCTGCCGGTGTCGGTCTCTCATTTCGCCTTCTCAGTCGAGACTCAACCGCGCTCGTGAGAACACGTCTCTGTGGTGTCTTTGTTCCTTCCTTCCTTCCTTCCGTGTGCGAAGTGAGAGTGCCGTGGTTAACGAAAGGAAACAGCGGAGTGTGTTGTTGTTGTTGTTGTGTGTGTGAGATTGTGGATTACCATTTTCCTGCGAGGCCACCGCTATCGGGCTCATCCGATGGAGGTGCTATTCCAAAGGTGAGTTTTTGTGTGTCGCTGGAATACCTTTATTGTTTTTGTATTGTTCCGGCTGGGTGCAGAAAACACGTTTTTGGATGTATCGTGATGTGGTTGTGAGTGGTCGAAGCAGATGTGAAATGTAGTTTACGAAAGGGAAAATAAGTTTTAAGTGCTGCCCGTCTTTGTGTGCCGTCGTGACTTCTCACCGGCGACCAACACAAAGAAATCTTACACGACCGGCGTCGTCTCCATCTATGCTTCCTTGGAATACTTGTTTCTCGTGTAACCTTCCTACTTTGTGTTCATGGGGAAAAGAATTATTATCGATTCCACGCGGTCTGTATTCTATTTTTAATTTTCTTTATTTTCTATCATTTCCTATGAATACATATGTTCAGTCGACGTCGTTCAGACTTTCCCTTTGTTTATTTCGTGCGCCATTGTTACAGAATACTTTTTATGATTTTTGAGAGAACAAAAGGACTGTGGTGTTTACATACCTTATACTTTTGATTCGAAAATTATATAATTATTCGTATTATTAATAATTTATATTGAAGAGAAATTGTATCCCCTAACGCGTGTATTGTTTCTCTTCTTTTTTTTAAATTTATTTTTTATACTTTCATGAGTCCGTTCTGTCCGTCTCGGATTCGTTCCCACGGTTCGTGCATCGCGGGCGTCTTTTGTCGGTGCGTCGGATATTCACTCCCTCTCTCTCTCTCTCACTCTCACTTTCCTGCGCATCTCGCTCCACTGCTTTCTCTTTGTTTCGAACTCATCCTGCCCCCACTTACTCCCACCCACGCATACCTTTCTCTCGGTTGTTGTCCCCCCGCCTCAGCCCCCGTCGGGTGATTATCACATCGAATCGGTGCGCTCCTTCCTTCTGTTTTGTTTTCTCTCTCTCTCTCTTTCTTTTCCTTCTTTCTTTTCGTCCGCGTTGCGTTGCGTTGCGTTGGGATGTAGACGACCCCGACCGAGGAAGAAGCCCTCCGACTTCGCTTTTGCTCCCATGACCTCCGACTGCTAATATTAGCAACGCGGGAGGCAGGAGATATATACACTGTGTAGCAGCAGCAGCCGCCGCCGCCGCCGCCAGTGATTTAGTTGCGTAATGGTTTCTGGGAAATCGGGTGGGTGACTGAGTGGTTGTGGGTGCAGTCGGTCGTTCGTTCGATGGGCAGAGTGAGTTCCCGGGTTTAATGACGCCTAACAAACAGGCTTGTTACGCCGCATCGTTCTGTAATAGTACATCTTCCTTCTCGTATGTGGATGAGGGATATCTACTGTGGGTGACCCGGGTTTTTCTCCGGATTTCCTACGGATAGTGGCGGATTTTTTTTTCCATTTAATACTTTTTTTATTATTAATCTCGAATTTTCACTGCAGCACATTTTATATCTAGGATTCATTTTGGAAGAATGAATCGAGAACTGTACGTCTTTATTAAATAATTTCTCCTATGAGTATTAAATCCGGGCCCTTTATCGGTCTCGATGGGATGGGCCCTTGTTTCATCGCCGAGAGTGACTTAGTTTATTATTATCCCTCGTGCGGTGATACGCAGGTGGCGACTGCTTTTTTGACAAAAAAATTAGTTTGGCTGTACAGAATTCAAACAGGACAGAATGAAAATCATGTGAAACCGATCATAGGTGAAGTGTGGTTTTTGAAATAGTAGATTGCGAGTAAATTGTGTAAAGTAAAAAAAAAAAAATGTTTTACGTATGTAAGCGTGGGGCTGTCCGCCCCTGAGAGGGATCTCCAAACCGTTCCTATCCGTTACCAGTTCGCTTGGTTCGTCAACAGAAGGTTGGGGTGGTGCTGCAGCATTTGTTGAAGGTCGAGATTTTACGTGACGTCCATACGCTCCAGACGTTTCACCCCCACCCCCACCACCCAATCGACATAAAAAAATCCACTGTCTCTGCGACTCCTCGTTTCTGAAACTTTGGTGTCAAGTGAAAAAGAAACTGTTGATCGTACAGATGGAATTCATAGTTTCGTATTTGATACGATTTTGAATCGCGGATAGATTGTAATCACTATAACTTTCTCCTTGATCTAATGCGTGAACTTGGAAACCGCCAATGCATTCGAATAAATAATTTTATACGTTAGTGTACTTAAATTTTACGATTGCCCAGCTATGTAATCTAAATTTTTAAAACATTCTTTTGTATTTACTCTCCAGAGCCTATATTTACGTCTGTGAGTTCTGTAAAATGTTGAGTGAGTTTGAGAATTTAATTTTCTCTAATGTGAGTGATAGGTGTGTAGGGTAATTGGCTCTAACATTTTTGTTCTTTTTACGAAAGTAAAACAAAACTAACGATGTTTTGAAATCGTAAGTGATTATAATGAGTGAAGTCTTCCTGAGCCGAAAATTCTTCTGTCTTTAAGTTTGTATATTCGTTAACGTCATGTTCGCACATGTAGAGAGATATGAGTTGGCGTGAACTACGCCAATTGCTCGCTGAAGTCTAAGCTTCTCGAAAGTAAGCTCAAGTGCTGAGGAGTTTCTTCGAACAAGTTTTTTGTGCTCTTTATCCCTTTATCTTCTGTTCCTTGTGTGTACCATATTTCCGTTCTTCACCAGCTACACGTCGTTCATCGGGTAAATAGATGAAAGGTGTGTCTCACGTCGCTTCTTCTTCTTGTTGTTGTTGGTCTCTTTCATTCCTCCTCATCCCACATGTCCATGACAGCTGCGTCCTGCTTCATTTCGTTAACTTCATTTGATTCCACGACTTTCTAACTTATCTTCCACCTTCCCTCTTTCGATACTCTTTACACACCTTTACACTACTCGAAATCCCGAATGTCTTTGCTTCTAAGAGAAATTCAACTTAAGAAGAAGAAAGATCGTGTTAATTACTTTGTCGTTCTCAACATCCACAAGAGTTATGATGTCTGTGCCTCGCATATGTTGGCAGCATAGAATTTCTGAAAACTTAAAAAATCCATCGCCACTTCCATTCACATGGTCTTGTGGTGATGTTCTGGTTCCTTCTGCATCGAGCACGTCGAACGAATATTGCTTTGTTGTGTTATGAACTTGTATTTCTTTAAACCAAATTATCGCTTTTGTGACATATATGTAGCCACAAAATGTGGATATTACTTAAATTTGTACATGTTGGCGATTTGTGTTGGGCGGCCATATTGCATAATTTTCGGCGACGTTACGTGACTTGGAATGTAAGTAAATATATTCTTTCTTTATAAGGAGTTTTTCTTCCACCTCATTGTTGTAGAGGAGATTCGTTTATCAGCGGTAGAGCGAATGTAGAACGAAAGAAAGGAGGAGGAGGAGGAGGTAGAGTGAGGGAGAAGAAGCCAACCAACTGAGGGGGCCGCCGTTCGCAATTCGTTTGAGCGCCTATCGAAGGGGGATCCCCCTCCGTGCTGGAATGAACGAGTGAGTCATCGTGAATCCCCGCCACCGCCGCCTCATGTCACGTGACCACCACGCTCTTCGCATCTCGCACACGCACCGCGGGAGGAGGAGGCGCCGCCGCCGCCGTCGTCGTCGATGAAGGGTAGTTGGGGTGAAGGGAGGTGATGCTGGTGGTGGTGTTTGATGAGTTGGCGACTTCGCATCAATGCACTCTGATTTGCCCGCTGGCATTGTTGCGTCAGCTTTTTTTTTTTTGTGTAGACGAGGGGGATGAGATTGATGCGTGAAGCAAACCCCCAAATGAGACAAATTACTCACACGCTCCACAACCGACGCGAGAATCGACCTCATTTCCATTTCGAGTTCATCTCGGATCCTCTCTTTTGTGATTTTATGAATTTCACCGAAAACAGCCGAAGAGCTTGAAAATTTTCCTGCGATTGCGTGTAGTTGCGTTTTGTTCTGAAAACAACGTGAAAGAAAGATTTATTTTAATTATTGATATATTCTAAGATTTAATATATTTCGGTTTTTTTCATTAAATGTCGTTTGTCTCAGGTATGGATGAGACTTATATCAGAATCGTGTATCAAAACTTAAATTGGGGTATTTGAATTTTTATAGTCAAATAGGAAGTCCCCCACCTTAAAAAAAATAACAAGTCTTGGTGTTTTTAACACTCTCGCAATGAAAATAGTTATGTCAGTAGGTAATAATAAATGTCAAATAATGAAAGTATTAAAATAATAGACGTTTATTTCTAGCCACAACGAAATTGAAAGTAATAAAAAAATTGTTAATTAACAAAATAGTGTATTGTATCATTAGTTCAGAAAGAAAAAAAAAGAAAATAATTTGATTATTCTATCTTTTTGGGACGACTATTGAAGCTCATCTACTAGGGGCTATTGTTAGTAGGGATTAGTAGAAGTAGTTAGTAATAAAGTTATTGATACTGAGAACACTAAGAAAAGGGAAGGAGGAGGAGGAGGGGGTGTTTCACAGTTTATATGAAGTGCGTCATTTTAACGTGAAAAGTTACAAAAATGTTTATCTGATTCCGCCGGGAATCGAACTGGGAGTGGTGAGCGAGCACGCTAACCCCTCAGGCACCGGGTGGTCGAAGTGTTAGTTGTTGATTACGTCGTAGCACTTTCATTATTTGTCTCGCCTCAGCTATTTCAGGAGAGTTCGCGCTTGTGTTTGGATCTCTCTCTCATTTTGTTTATTGAGTTGACATAAGTCTTTCGTCTCCCTGTGCTTTCCGAGTGCTTCGTGACGCTTCTTTCTGTGTTTGCTTTGAGCGATTCTCTTGAAATAAACGGAACTCGTCTTTCTATTTTTCATTGTGCCTCGAGTCTCGACTTTTGTTTAGAAATTCATTTGAAAGGTTTAGAGTTGGTTGTCTCTTCGTATCTGGTTGGTTTATGCCGTCGTATTTAACCACCTCGCTACTTAACCTAAGGAACTCTTATTTTATGAGGGAAAGATTTATTCATGAATTATTGACTGAGGGTAATAATACCCTTCATAAGGATACCACATTTTGTCTCCAGAAGAGAAAGGGGGTATTTTTAAGCATATCCCCCCCCCCATTTTGGGACCTTTATTCTTCCAACCGTGCCCATAATCCCAATTTTCCTATTTATTGTAGTTTTTGTTCAGTTTGTTATCTCATTTATATTCTATTCAATAGCACATTTTATTTACAATATTTACATTTTAAATTACATCAGCCAGGCTTCAACGGCTTTGCCTTCTGAAGACCTTAAATGCCGTGGGCTGTGCGTTAAATGTCCTAGTTAGTATTCACTCATAATGAATTGTCCAGTTGCGTCTACATTTTTCATAGAAAGGTTGATATTTTTATTTCCTGCTATCGTAATATTAAATTCAGTTACGCATGGATAGAAAATTATTTATTATTATATTATAAACTTTTGGCACACTGTAATAGTTTCTTAAATCTGATATAGGTGCAACTGACTAACTTGTTGAACACCGTTGGGAACCACGGAAAACCAACGGTCAGGTCACAAAGACTTTACATGGAAAATATATTTACAAGAGAGAATATTTACTAAAGACATTTACATCAGACAAGAGTCTGTAAGGATAATTACAAAATTATTATTTACAAATAGAGTCTACAAGAAAAAGTATTTACAAAATAGTCTTTCTTCACCCGTACGTAGGAAGAAGTTTCGTAACCCGTGACATAGAAAGCATCACGTTGCATTTCGCCCAAAACCCCTTTTTATAATCTCCTTCATTTCTTTCTCCCTTTTCTCCCTGACGTAGCTTAGAAACTGCCCCCAAGATATTCACTACAGATCATTCTGTCGTCACGCATTATATTAATTGCCAAGTTAATGTTTCTGTTTTCGTTTATAAAGCCCCCGATTTGCAAAAAAATTCCATATATTTCTGTTTGTGTACAGTGTAACAGGATGTGAATCTAGTCTTCTTCCTGCTCAACACATATTGGACAAATCGAGTCTAGATTATTTCTTAATTTTCGTAATTTCCATCCCCCTAGTGGAAACCACCCGTAACCTGATCGCGTCCTCGATTTCAGTCAGTTCATGTATTTGCGTCCCCAGTGACCAGCTACAACCGTTTGAACTATGAGTGACGACCTTTTTATAACCTGCTCATTTCTATTTCTAGTCTGTACGCTTCATATAATTTATTTTGAATTACCTATCTATCGCTACTCTCAGATGAGGCCAAAAGTATTTGCCTATTCCATTTACCATTTCCGTTATTATGATACGATTTTCTAACAATAGCATTTCTTGTCCCTGCCATAATCAATAGTCAGTATTTTATTGCTCCGAATTTCAGTGTAAGTTCAAGCGACACCTGGCCACATTCTCAGAGAATACCACTGGTAGCACTGCCTTTTGGAAGACCAATTATATTTTTGAGATACGTATTTTGAAGAGAATTGAACATAGTATTTTCCCCCGCTCCCTATACTTGTGCCTCGGTCCCTTCTATTCCGGGTACCAAGATTGAATTGCATATTCTATCTGCAAGATTTGGCGCTATTTTCGGTACCGTAGCATTACTTCGCATGATACTACTTAATATGTACAAGCCTTTGCGTTTTTCTTTTTCTTTGTGTCTGGTCCACGATACATTCATAGTTATAGTTATACCTAAATATGTGCATTCTTTCATATTTTCCAGCGTTTCTCCCCGATAAGATGACATTTTATTTAATCCGATCACCCAGCCACATTTGAAAATCATAGTTTTTGTCTTCTTAATGTTTACTTTAAGCTGCTTTTCGGCACAGAATATTTCAAGCGTGTTTAGACTATTTTGTAATGCTATATGAGTTGTTGAAAGTATAACTAGATCGTCAGCGAACAATAATCCTGGTATTGGTCTATAGTTTTCTCCTATTGTAGGAGCATCGGAATTAATATTACGTAACTTATCAATGAGTCCATTTCTGAATAATATGAAAAGAAGTGGAGAAAGCACACAACCCTGCTTGACCCCTTGATTTACTGAGAAATTATTTGTGACGGTGCCATCATAAAGACGGACACATGCACTCTCAGTACTATGTATGAATTTTAATATAGTGATAAATGTAGTCTATACGCCCTTTTCTCTTAATGAATTCCAAAGTATATTCCTATTTACCGTGTCAAAAGCTTTTTCTAAATCAACATAAGCGCAATATAGTTTTCCTCTTTTAACGGCTGTTGCCTGTACTGCAAGAGAGGTAAGAATAAAAATATTGTCTATTGTGCTATTATTTGTTCTGAATCCTGCTTGTAAAATTGATAGTTTTTCTTCATTCTCGACCCATCTTTTCAGCCTACTGCGCAGTATTTTACAAAAACACGTTTACTACAACACTGATGAGTGAAATGCCTCTATGGTTAGTGGTGTCCTTTACATTGCCTTTGTTCTTATATATTGGAAAGATAATTGATGTGTTCCAGATAACAGGGATTACGCCCATTGCATTATGATTTCCTAAGGCTAGGTGAACTGAGTTGGAACCTTCGAAGTTCCTGCGAAAATTCTCAATAGTTCATCTTTCAGTCCACTTAAAACGCATGTGTGATATAATTTGGAACTTATTTTTCCGGGATATTTGATTTTAATCTAATGCATATTGGCATATGATGTGATTCTACCCTACTTTCAGTCCAGAAATCGTCTAGCCAGCGCAAGGTTTTCTCGCATAATCTTAGTACACTGCTTCCATTTGTACTAAGATGTGTGAAGTTACCCATAAGGTGTTGCCGTTAAGGATTTCTTAATGATGCGTAGAGCATAATTTTAAGAGATTCATTCCATGTGTGTTCAATTCTTTATCCTTACTTCGCATACCTTTATCCTTACTTCGCATCAATGTCATCATCATCATCATAATCCGTTATTTGAGGGACAGATGTTTCTTCTCCGATTCTTGAATTTAAAAACCTGCAAACGGATGCCTAGTTTTAAGTTGGTCCAGTATATGGCGTGAAAGATGTATAAGAGATATGACATGAAAGGTTCTTTCCATGTGTACATGGATTCATCAAATATCGAAGTAACGTGTAATTATTGTCTTCTCAGCTTGCAATGAACATGCACATAGCAAACTCGTGTACTTTCAGAAGAAGCATCAAATGGAAGACGTGTGATTTAATAGACTTGTTTGCATTTCGATAAACTAGAAGAGGGTAGATTTGGTTTTTTGGATGAGTTGAGTAAAACCACCGGTTTTTGTCCATTTTTTACCTTAATTCAGTATCCTCTCTTATTTCGTGTGGAATTTCTCCCTAAAATCTTAACTCTGATCGTAACATATCACATACAGTCGACCGGAGTACATCATAGCTTTATGTAACAGAAGTACTAGTTCTTAAAAATGTTAACTTTCGGTCAGGTGAAAATGGCGAAGAGCCAGAAATCGAATCCGGGACTCCTGTTTTGATCGCAGGGGTGCTAACCACTACACCACCCGTTCTTCTCCACGCGAAGGGTACACGGAAGAAATATATGCCTTTAAAAATGTCGTTCCTAGTTTTTAGTAATTGGAAGAGTATAATGCTGGTAATAATTTTACGACGGGAAGAGTCTTTATCAAGAGTGAAAACGAGTATAAAGGGGAAGAGTCTGGGAAAAAGGGCACGCGTCACTTGGCTGCGCGTCTCTTCATACTTCTAACGAGAAATGACGTTATTCGTGAAAGAGTCTGAGTGTTGAGTGTTGCCGAGAAAAATGATTCATTTCAGAGAAACTAAAGAGTTGCGTTCTCTGTTCAGCCTGTTGCGATCCCTCTCCAAATACCTCTGGATGATTTCATAGTGAATACCACGATTTTTTTGTGTTAGAATGATATATTAGGGTTGTACTAGCGAGGGTAGCATTGAATCACTAAAATATCTTAAATCTACATAAAAAAAACAACAACATAGTAACATGTAATTATTGTGAATTCATCTTGAAAAACATTGCTCACCGACCGCCATTTAAACGAGAACACAGCAGTTGTAATTGCAAATGCAATAATTACATTGCGTCTTACGGAGAAAACATTTATTTTCAAAAGAACAGTAACTTTTAAATAACGAAAGTGATGGTGCACGTTAACTTTTGATTTGTTGTAAATTTTCTTTTGTAGTATTTTTTACTTCTCTTTTATCTATACGTCATATATAGGACATCCGAGAAAGATATTTCACTTCTCTGAGGTGAGATCCATAAAACACGAAACCGCCATTTTGTATTTGCTCTTCGCCCATGTTTGAAACGAGTCAAGCGAGTGTCTGAATATTATTTGAACTGATCGATAGAAATTAAATCATGTTTTTTTTCATCAATATTATTCATAATGTTGTGTTTTAGAAGAATTGGTAAAATATTTATTTGTTTGTGGTTGAAAATAATGCAATGAAGCGAACGACGACGAGTGCTGTGTTGCTGATCCGCTGATCCCCTGATTCCGTAGATAAGTACTCTTGAATCAGTTACGTCATAATTAATTCAGCCTTTGAGTAATGAATTATTAATGAGAGCGTGGAATGCGTCCACAGTGGAGTGTCAAAATTATTATTCAACATGTTCAGATTCGTATAGAATTTCCAATATTCAGTTGCTCCGAACTAAGATAAAAATGAATGTTTAAATATTTATCTGTCGTGTTTTGAGGAGCATCGGGATGCATTGAAATTTAAGTAAACCACCGCTTTCTATGGAGATTTTCTTTTCGAGGCCTGATGCAAGTTTTCAAAAATTTTCAAATACGTTTTTTCTTGTCTTCCTGCAAAACGTGTACATTTCTACTTCGTGGGTCGAGTTTAAATTAAAATTATCTTTTCTGCTCAACTGGACACATTCGGACAATTTGGAGTCATAATTGTTCTCTTTATTTGTATTCTAATTATTATAAAACACAACAATATTAATAATAATGATGAACAAACACGATTTAATTTGTATCTATCAGTGAATAAGGCATTAGAAATAATATCGAAGAACTCGCTTGATTCGTTGGAGATACACGAGAGCATCGAGTAGGAAACATGGAAGCGGCCGAACGCAACGGATGCGTCATCATCTACGCCTCAAAGGAAAAAAAAAGTTAAATATCTTCTTCCTCAATTGTGAATGTAAAAAAGACTACAAAGGAAAGTAATCTTCCATCACTTTCGTCATTTAAAAGTGTTTTCTCCATAAGACGCACCATCAATTATATTACACCATAATTGCAATTATTTCATTCAAATGGCTTTTGTGAGGTTCAAATCACAAAAATAAATACAAAATGTTTCTGTTTGTTCTTTTTCCGTTTTGAGATATTTCTGTGATTTAACTCTACCTTCAGTGAGTTCTTTGAATATCCAAAGGACGATGTAGATCAGCATTCGGGATAAATACTCAAACTTTCATCTGAGGATTATCGATCTAATCGTAGAAGGAAGATGGTCGATATACGACTCATGATACTTTTCCATCAATTCATGCTGTGTAACTCAGTTCAAATCAATATCTTTTTTATTAATACGGGGAGATAAGAGCAGGGTATTAGGGTAGCCTTACAAGTCAACTCTGTGAGATATAACGATTCTCTACGCTGCAAATTACTGCGATATGGCTGCTCATCAATCAAGATTCATCAACAGTTCGAATGGCCATGAGTTCTCTACGCGTAATTACCGGTTTTATTACCCGAATAGTGTCCCTCCTGGTTCTGGGGACGTGTGTCAGGTCTTCGGGGGTTTAGGTCTGGGTGGAAGTGGTATACTACACTTTCGATAAGGAGTCCCGGATTCGATTCCCGTAAGTTATCACATATCTTCTCCACGTGTAGAGAGGGTAGACGGAAGAAGAATGTCCACGGAAACAAAAATATGCAAGAGTGGAATAATTAGAGACTATGCGAGAGCTCTGCATCCATCGATGGGTTGCGAGTTATAATCAGCAGTGACAGATGAATCACCTCTGTTGTAAAATGTCTTTATTTATTTTTATTTAAATGCAAGGGAGCAGATCAAGCCTGGCAGATTATAAGGAAATGCAATATAATAATAGTATAAAAATATGTATATTACACGGATCTGAAATTATAAATTGTTAAATATATGGTTAAATTAATATTAAAATACTAAGTATAAAACCACGCGACAATGAAACAACTAAGTAATTAATCTACTTTTAATAATTGTTTATTGCACAATTTCTGACATATTCACGTCTATTCACTACACACCCCTTATCTGCCACTATCATCTACACCTTCTTCCAGAACTTGCATAACTGTACAAGTAGATGCAGGCGTTAATGTCCATTCTCTGATAAATGAAAATTTTCCAACTATTTTGTTTTGTTTTCTATTTCTGAATTTTAAAACACGATATTTTCTTCCTCCCCGAAAATGATGTTACAATGTTTCCGTTATACACTTCCATGGACTTTCATTTCTATAACGCGTCACTTGAAACTTTGGCATGTTGACGATGTTCCGGATTGAATGAGTAAGAACACAATTTCTTCTTCCAAAGATACCATCAATACTTTCATTATACATTCCTCATGTCATGTCATTCGATTTTGAGACTGTTAGTTTTATTTTCACAATTTTTTAAACGATTTTTGTCTTTTGTAACGGCTTTTTGTTCTTAATGACTTATCTTTGAAGTGTCATCTTTACCATTCGGATCTCACACAAATATAATTTTGCTCTTTTTACGATAAACATGAATGAATGCCCAAGAAGACCACATTCCAGAAATGTTTGTAATAATTGTAATAACTTTCAAAATTACTCGTAACCGCTCTGCTGAGGATATTCAATCAATTTGCGAGTGCAGTGATGTCCTCAGTGATGTCATAAAGAATTTCTTTACCTTTTTTATTAGAATGTTGATTTCGACGCTTTTAAAAATAGAGTGAAGGTGATTATTATGACGTTCACTTAAGAAACGTGACTCTGGCTTCTCCTCTCGGAAACCTTCCTCGAATCTAACTTGTTCCTGCATTCGCGTGACTGGTCTTTCCATCCGATCACGCGTGATAATGATAGATTTGCTACCGATCACGCCCTGTTCACGCGCGTTGTGAATAAAGTTAAAATAACATTTTTCACAAGTCAAAATGTGTTAACAACCTTTTATACATTTATGTTTCACAACCAATCGGCATGCTCAACTATTCAGAGTAACGTAATCCAGACGAATTGGGATAATGTGAAGTCATTTATAAAATGATTGGGAGCAGTGGCCTGTTGACTATTGGCTATCGNTGTTGACTATTGGCTATCGTCCCCCCCCCCTCCCATTGGACCTCCCAAAGTGTTACCAGATGTATATTTTTTTATGAGTTATAATTCTTAATAATATAATTGTTATTGTTATTTATAATACTAGATTAATAATATTAATACCAGGTTAATAAAATTAATACTACCAGTTTGAAAATTGTTAATAATTTATTTGATACATTTTATTAAAGGTAATATTCATAAAATTATGTTTTAAAACTATAATTTTTAAACGCAAATGCTTCCTATTTAACTCCCTCCCCTTGATTCGCCTCCGATTGAAAATATATTTTACATTTTTTTTTAAAGAATGGTACTTTGGTGATTTACTGCCCGTTTCGCAAACACTAAATTGGTAAGCGATGGAATGACGTGAGGGGACCATTAAATGTTAAATAAATTACTTTTAATGATTATAAATGTGTTTTCAATAAGTTTTAGATTCTCTTTAAATTACGTCGAACGATCTTTGAGAATGTTTTTACCCATTTTTTTTACCTTGTGCCTTACGCCACAAAACAACTTTCCCCCACCCCCGCTCCCATCATAAAGAATGAAAGGAGAAAATAATTTTCAGTAAATTTTTCATAAATGAATGTATATACAGTGTTCACCATTGCTTCAGAGTAAAAACATTCCACAGAAGAGTCAAAATGTCGTGACAGCTGAAGGTGAGCGTCCAGCGGATGTTTCTTAACGCAGACGAAAACCGATTTCAACATACAATTAAATATTTAATTATTACAATTAAATTTAAAGTTCAAAGGTATTACATGTAGATATAATGTGTAATGTGGGATTATAAGACTTTCGTTTTCGTTGTAGGGAAATTTGTCTCATTTGAGATAATTTTCAACATTTACGATGTACGTAATGTAACGTCGCGCATTTTAAAATACCGCCCGCTTCCCCTCAACACGAACCGTCTCCTTCGCCAACAAACTTCCAGGGGATATTAGGGGCTGCTCTTCTCTCAAACAGTTTAAACAGTCTGAGCCAAACCCAATAAATATTCTTTTCTATTCTAGGAGTGTGACGATGATTTTTGAACGATCCTTTACCCCTCACCCCCACCCCCTCCCCAAAAAAAAAAGAAAGAAGAAGAGAGGGTTTGTGTATTTGTTCCGAAATTGCCCCCACTGTGGGAATCGATTGGAACGTAATGAAGTTATTGCATGCGCTGACCTTTTTTTTTTCAGTCGGATGAACCGATGATAAGGGGGGTTCGTGTTGAAGGCCACTTGTCTGTCCGTCCGTCTCTCTGTCAGCACGACTCTCTCCGTTTCGTAGAGACCTCCTTTAACTGCTTCATTCAGGAAAAGAAAAGAAAACTAGTGGAGCACTTTTTACTTTTACTTTTTACTTTTTATTGAAGAATCATCTTTATCTGCTTTACATAATTCAGCACGATGTAATTCAGCATAACTGCAGTTGCTGGCTAAGCGAACGAAGAAAGCTTTTTGCTAATAAAAAAACATCCACAGATTAGACAATACCATTTATTATATTTCGAACGTCCTCTATCAACACCTCACATTCTATCATTCTGTTTCTCATACGTTTCTCCGTCTGCTGCATGGAGTGAGAAAAAAATTCTATAGTAAAAGGGCCGTTTCTGGCGAACGGTGGTCCTCTATATTTTGGTCGTCTCTCAGTGCTCGAAGTCGCTGGATGTACTTTTTACTGTCCTTTATTTGAAATTTGAAAATAAAATAAACATTCGGAATATTATTTCAAAACAAGTAGCGACATATCTATCTTATAAATATCGTAAAAGTGTTAATGTCAATGTAATTTCGTTGTAGACAGAAATCGATGTTGTTTTTTTCGAATCTGCAATGCGTTTGCTATCCTCTTGTGTATTTTATCATTATAATGTCTTTCATTTCAGTTTACGAAAAGCGTATTCTACGTCTGCTTGGTCCATTTACACTGCTAAATATTATTGAAGCTTCTTGAAACAGTAAACTAATGTTTAATTTTAGCAGATAGAAATTATTTTACTGTCTATTCCAAACTTTCAAGCGAAATACCACTTATGCGGATGTAATGCATACTATTTGTACTTTACGAACAGAAAATTTAAGCAAAATCCTTAAACCAGTTTTTGAAAAACATTCAAAAATGTATGTTGACCTCCATGTGAAGTGCCCTTCGTGTTCAAGTAAAAAATTTAAAGCACGTGCATCGACAACAAGTAATATCTATCGTAAATACAGTTGTTAGGAGTTCATTTGGAAAATGAGTTCATTTCGCGTGAGCGAACATCAAATGGGAACCTCATTGAATTACGGGACATGAGTTTTAATTATTGATAAGAATGCTGGTAGTCGTTAATATTCATGTTATTACAGATATGATGTCCGTCAAATATATTACACGTAAAAGAATATACGAGAGTAAATAAATAAATATAAATAAATAAACTTTATTGTAAAAAAAAGCAGTACAAACTGCGTATGACCACGTGGAGGACAATAAACTAATTTTTTTCTCTCCGGAAGCAAACAAGGGACGTATTCCATCAATTCCGATCCGAGGTTCTATCAAGGGCAGAGGCGAAGGATTGAAACATTTCGGCACTTTACTCCTAACAATGAAAGTAGTTCTAGACGTATTAACAAATACCAACAAATAGTGTATTTAATAAATCNGATCCGAGGTTCTATCAAGGGCAGAGGCGAAGGATTGAAACATTTCGGCACTTTACTCCTAACAATGAAAGTAGTTCTAGACGTATTATAGTATTAACAAATACCAACAAATAGTGTATTTAATAAAACACACACAAAAAAAAAATCATTTCACAAGTACGTATTATTATCAAACTATTATAGTCATTCGCAAAGTATTGTTGTTGATAATTCGTAACTATACAAATAACACTAAATTCGCTAATAATTTATTTCGATTGATGCCGTCTGTATAAAAAGAGTCCGCCTCTACCCGAAGGAAAACCGGAGAAAAACTCCCGGATCCGGATGGGGCTACAGAATTAATGTGCACAACCAAAGTGCCAGGGTTGAGTACGTATACAACAAAATTTATATGAGTAATAAGACATAACAATAGCATGCTGGAAAATAGTTTTGAAATTCTTATCAGATATTTTAATATGATGTGAGTAAAGATGTTGATTTTTTTTGTAGGAGATTTTTACAATTTTCTTTGTATGGATAAACTAAATGCGCTATTGGTTTATTGTTTCGTCTAGATCTCTTTTTGGTTGTTGTTGGTTTTGTTTATCAAAGTCAAATGTTGACGAAAGAGTTTCGGCCTTCGCCTTCGTTTTATGTATTTAATCTTTTAAACAAAAATTTGAAATATGATAATTGTACAGTATGAAGTTTATCTGATATTTATCCGATATAAAATAGTGCTAATGGGGCCCATTGGTAAATAATTGTTATTAAGAAGATAAGTTATTTTTATTAATAATACAAAGTTTATAAAATTAACAATACCGTTTTAGTAAAATTAATAATACCTGATTAATAACATTGATAAATAATTGTTACTGTTATTAATAATATTAAATTGTTTATTGTTATTTATTTATTTGAAGATTATTTTTAAAAATTTGTGTTGTAAAAGCGTTATTTTTAAACTCGCAGATTACGGTCCGGATCCGCCTCTGTTCGTGATTCCTAAGTCGATGTGGATTATCATGTGGCGCAATTAGCGTCGCGCATCAGCGCAACTATTCTGTGCTTCTAATTAATACTCTCTTCTGCGTTGTTGTGATGGAGGAAAAGAGCCCCCCCCGTGTACTCGAGTGTTGTAGTGAGGGATTCGGGATACGACGCTGTTGAAAGTGGTGTATTGTGTGGAATATCGCTTATGGCCCATTCTGTCCATCCTTCTAAGAAATATCTCTGGTCGTTGAGTGTTGGGGATAAGCGAGATGTGCAGTTGTGCCCTTGTCTGTGTATCCTTCCGGTTCATGACCATCCAATGTCCTGTTGGAGGCAACGATGTTGNAATGTCCTGTTGGAGCCAACGATGTTGCTGGCTCAGCTGTAATGGTGTTTTCCGTTTAGAACAACGACGCTATTCATGGCGTTATGTCTTTCGTCCTATCGTCTCGTCTTTCGCTTGTCTTTGCCTGACGTCACATGTAATTCAAGCTCCCACACAACTCTTTCTTCTTCTGTTTTTTTCTTTCTTGATTTTTTTGCAAGTCTCAACTGAAGCTTTCTCTAACATTTATGAAGCTCTGTTTCTTATTTTTCGCTTATCTTATTACAGACTCGTATTTATCACGAGGTCAAATTTTAACTAAAACCGCTCGTGCATTCGATCATGAGCATGATAATTAATTTTGCTAAAGAAAAAAAACTGTTTGAAAATTTTAATATACTCCCTTTTAATTATCAATTCCCTGGTCTTGTTCGTAGGATTTCTTGTCCGATATTTATATTTATTTCCTTTATTTCTTTTCTTCTTCTTCTTTGTTTTATTCCCCATTTATCGCTGATGAGTCTGTGACGTCATTCACCTCTTTCGTCTTTCATATGTTCCTCGTGAAGAATCTTCGTTTGTCGAATGTCGAATAGTTTAACTTTTGTCTGCTATTAATTTAATTGCTACGAAGTCATGTAANCTTCGTTCGTCGAATGTCGAATAGTTTAACTTTTGTCTGCTATTAATTTAATTGCTACGAAGTCATGTAATCAACAACAAAACAAGAATTTTCTTTCGTATTGTTTATGAGATAAATTCAAATGAAAAATACAATACTCTCCGGAAGCAAGCAACGAAACATCTAAGGTACAGGCGGATTCAAAGAGTAAGAATAAAAAGGTACGTACGCGTTATACTACCAACAGAATACCAACAAATTCGTGATTAATAATAATAGTAATAAAAAAAAAATAGTTGAGGATAACGTAATATTATCGAAGTATTGCACTCTGCACCATGGCCGCGATTGGCCGCGATGCTGAAGCCTACAGAGCCTCTGTATGGAAAATCTGCCTCTAACCGAAGGAAAACTGGAGAAAACTCCGGACCAGGATGGAATTTTCTGAGAGGCGTCAGCGATGCCCTTTGATCGTTTTAAAAAACTCCTGGATATTTATCTTAAAGGAAACTTTCACTTTCGGTCGCTGTCGTTAACCTTCGTCTCTGCTCGTCTGGAACGTAACTCTGCGCGTCGTTAAGGTTTGCGTCCGCTTTTGGAAAACGCAGGCGAAGGAGAAGGAGATAAAGGCAAATGGGGAGAGAGAGAGAGAGAGAGAACGCAAGATACTGCGGTTGGATGAACATCCATGCAATAACTTTTATTCTTCTTCTTTTTTTTTACCTTTTTGTCATTTGGGAATCCATTAAGATATTGATTCCTTCAATCGCATTTCTTCTATGTACAGCAAAAAAGTTGCGATTTTCTCTAACATGTTTATAAACATAACGGGAAGTGTATTAAAATGATTAGTTTACTATTGTAAAAAAGTAAACTATTAGGAATCGGAGGATTTCGGTGAATAGAACCATTGTAGACTGGAATAACTTCCCTGCAGCAACACTTTCGAGATAAGCAAAAAGAGTAAATTGTTTCGTTGAAATATGAACAAATGTGAAGACGTGCAGTGAAGTGTAGATGATTGCTCTCAGCAACTCTGTTTTGGTTTTATTTCTTATAGTTAGTAATTTCCTTTAATTATTTTACATAGCAATTATTTTTACATGTAGGTTATAGGAGGACTAATGGTATGTGTGTGAATATTGAAGCGTCCTTGTATTTATGAGTGTGTTTCTGTATGTTTGAAAGCGAAAATGTCTTTGTGTATTTATGATGTCAATATACGCACATATGAGCCTCATGTAGATAATTAATTTCTTAAATCAAATTTCTTTCTCGTTGTATCCATGTGTAATAAATTTTCTAAGCATTTTATTCCGTTTGTGTGTGTATTTCATAGATATTTTTATAGATATTGATGATTTGTTTTTTAACTTCGTATTATTTAATTATGTATGTATTCTATTTTATCTGCCACCGAGCATTGCACACTTGCAGATTAATAAATTAATATTATTATTATTATGATTATGCCCTCCCGATTTGTTACGAATGAGTCATAAAAATGTTTGTGGAATTGATCATCACAAATTTCTGTATTTGTATTTTCGCTTCGTATCTTTGTATCAAAAATTTCGTTATTTGCGATGAGACGTGGTGCAGCAGAAGCAGACTTCGTCTGAGGCTTCGTCTGAGGTTCCCGTGTCTCAAAGAAGAGCACTTGCATCTGCTCAGGTATTAGATTTTATTCTAGTGTACGTGGATACATACATATTGTATTTATAATTGTTTCAAAAAATCACTTATACACTGTAAGAGAGAGACAGAGAGAGAAAACTGTTCCACGTGATAGACCAGTAGTTAATCGTAGGGACAGTTGATCCGAGGCCGAACTCTATTGTGATCAGTTTTTGTTCTGACGATTTGTTAGCTAGTTTAGGTTTTTGTCAAATTTCTAATTNTGACGATTTGTTAGCTAGTTTAGGTTTTTGTCAAATTTCTAATTCCCTTGACGCGAGTCAATCTTTAATCCTTAAAAAAAAAAATCGTTCTACGATTATCTCTGGGTCGATTATTTCATTGTCGATATCATCCTCACTCGTTAGGATATTTTTTGAAATTTCAGAGATTTATTTATTTCGTAAACTAATAGCTGATGCACCCGACGTTGCCCAGAATTTTCTTTTTACTCCTCAGAGTCCAACGAACCGCTTCCAGCAGAGGAGGCGACAGCGGCTGCGTGGCTGCTCCGTTTCATTAAAACCCTTAAACAATCTAAACCATTCGTCCAAACGTTAAGATTTAAATATGTTTTTTTATCTTTGTTAGATGCACAAAACAAAAAAGTATTAAATTTTATGAGAATTGATTTTTTCCTCCTTGAATTGAAGTAATAATTAATAACGTTTTTAGATAGACATACGCTGTCGCCGACTCTTTTGTTCAGGCGAACAAAATACATTTTCGCACTGTAACCGTTTTTATGCAGCGAAAGCAAAATATAACTCTTTTCTTTTTCTCCGATTTCATCGATATTTATGGTGAAAATCATTTTCTATCTTCCTTTTCACTCGTCTTAAAAAGAAAAATTAACCTGTGTTTATCCTGAGCATCTGATCAACCTCCAAAAGCCAAGTTTCATGACGATCGGTTTGGAGGTTTAGTCGTGATTCAGTAACAAAGAAACGGACACACTTAAGCGTCACGCATTTGTATATTAGTATGAATTGTAGTTAACGCAACCCTATTTCGAATGAGAATACATTACAACGGCATTCGCCGTGAACTTGATGTCCGCCGCACATACGCCCTCAATTCACCGACAACAAACAGCCTCTCTCCTCGTTACACGTCATCCACAGCCACCTGTAACGTCCCCCACTCCAACTCCCACTTACCCTTGGCTTGGCGAACCCATGCAAACACGCTGCCGTGCAGTAGCACTTCCGATCAATGCGGCCCTCGGTGGGCCTCCACTGCGCGCCCTCTGTCGGAACAAAGACTCGCCAACGATCTCGAATTCAGCACCGCGTCCTGGTTGTCATCCCTCTCACAGTCAGTTCCCAGTTTCAGTTCCCGTGTAATTGCCCTTCCCCTTTCTCTCCTCCGTTCCCGCGCAAGTTAGCTCCGACATTTTCAGAGTTGAATGCCAAACTGCCGAGACGTGTTCGCCGTGGTTTTAATTGGTTTTGAACTTGGGATCCTTTTCAAGATGCATTTCTCTCTTTGAGAATATTGTTATAGTCGTCGCTGCGAAGGAAGAGTGATCGCCTTCTTTTGCATATAGATCTCGTTCTTTCAGCCAAAGGATAGTGATCAAGCCCTCTGTCCGCCACAGTTGGCATATCTGTTACTGCTAGTTCTACGAATCGGCTTATGTAGGCGGCGGCAGCAGCATCCGAACCTTGATTTATGGAAAGCTCTTGGATATTGAAACTAATGAAAAACCCACGAAGAGACTTTTATGTGGGTCTTTAGACTCCTCCTTCATTAAAAAAAAAATTCTTTCGTTGCGAGCTCTGTAATATTGGAAAGTTCTTGAGCAATCCCACTCAAAAAATGACAATAAGTTCGATTGCAATTCCGTTACGAAATATAAGTAAAATGTGATTTAAAATCCTTTTGAAAATTTTTTTGTTTTATGAATCATCATGAGAAGTTTTTACGAAAATAAAATCAGATACAACGATCGCTGTCTTTGTGTGGACAGAAATCTCTTCATCTGTGCGCCATTTTCCGTCTGCGTCCTTCTACTCGTCGCTGGGGTGCTTTGGGGCTATTGGGGCTTATGTGGACAGGGAGGGACCTGTCGCTCGCTCGCTCGCTCGCTCGCCTGTGCTGTAGATCAATACGCCGCCGTCGCTGTGGAGGCCTACAACTTCCACATCTAACGCGCTTCGTTCAATGGAACGTTACCTCTCATCCAACTTCTCTTTCTTCCGCTGATAGAGAGATGNAAAAAAATTTAATAAAAAAAAAAAAAAAAAAAAAAAAAAAAGGAAAAAAAAATACTATAAAAATTCTCTTTGAACGTATCAACGTTACGAGGTATATAATATCCCCATCGCTATAGTAAAACTATACCGTGAAAATATACACTATATATACAAAAATGTATAATCATAAGAGAAGGTAAACTTTAGAACACAAGAAAAAATATAAATAATGTTTACACATGTTTTAATGTTCTAAACTCATATTATACATGAAAGGAAATTTGTCAATCGTTAATTTAAGTAATTATAAACGTAAAAATCAAAGTTTTAACTTTAAAAGTTGTGAATTTCTCACGTCAACAATTGGTGGAATTAGAGTTCATTATACTTACTTTCAACTCCAAAATTTCATTAAATTCTGAGATGGAGTATTTGAGAAATAATTGTTTAACGAAAAAATGATATTTTGACATATTTGTTGAAATTCTAGAAGTATGTTTCCATGTTGTGCGTCTCAAGTTTACTTTTACTGTAAACTGAAGTGTCTACAATCAGTAGAGTGAGTGAGTTTCGATTTGTTGACTCTTTTTACGCTGAGGAAAAATCGACTAAATTATATAAGCGAAACCAGATTAATAAAAAACCTAATAAACATTATTTTCCTTACTTATACAATATTCTAAGCCCCCAGAAAAATTATTAGCGAAATCTGAATGGTCGGGGAAATTTTAGGCCAATTATGGCTGGAATATGATAATTAATTTCTTAATATATGTTCGAGTGTTACGTAACTTCCAAATTCATGCAAATTTTGTTTACATTGTACTTTTGGCAGTTGATCTCATTTACCCAGATTCTGCGTAGTTACGATACTTTTTTGACGTGAGGCCCTTTTACAAATTCAGTGCCTCTCTTTTTCTGTCCTGCTCCATTCGTCTCTACTCTGAAATTCTTCTGCCTGCCTTCTGAAATGCGAGACGTTTCTGCAATGGCCTCTCCATCCTCATTCGACGTACCAGTGAACGCAAATTGTGAGTCTTCTTTATGGGAGATGCAACGGGTTGCTTCGCATGGTCTCCGCCTTGCACCGACTTATCCTCATCTTCCTTCTGCTCTCGTCATCCTTCGAATTCTTCTCGTGTGATTTGACCTCCTTCGATTCTCGTCGCGTCTGCTTCAGCTTCTCGCGAAGAGACTTCCCCGCTTCGTGTGGCAAAGAGACGAAGAGAAATACTCTAGGGAAGAGCAAGCGACAGCATCTGCCTGAAGAAGAAATTCATCTTTTCAAAATTCGACTGGTACGAGATTCTCTGAATGAGATTTTGTGATTTCATTTCATAGTAGTTGTTCCCATTTCTCTCTGGGAGACTTGAATCTACTTTTGGAGAATTAATGTGAACACACGCCCCCCCCCGCCCCCGCCGACCGCTATTTCCATCGAATCTTCTGGAACCATTTCGTGATTTTCTTTTGTATTTCTCCGATTAATAGTTTTTTAATTCTATTTATTTTCGATACCTTAGTAAAATTAATCTTTTTTAGCGTTGCACTGCTATGTGAAATACATCCAGGCAAATTGGACGATTTTCTTGACTTACAAAGAAAATGAATCGCGCAAGGTTTAGTTACCAAGATAAAAAGTTAATTTTAGAGGAATTACTATTTATTTTCGTTATTGAAATATTTCTGTTGGCACTTAATTTTCATTAACGGTTGTCGTGATTCAATCATTTTGCGTTTTAAAAATTGAGTTTCTTATTGATTCCACGAATTATATTAGTAGCGACCACAAAGAAACGTCGTGGACTGACTGTGGAATGTGGTTCAATTTTGGAAGAACGTGTCGTGTGCCGTGGAGACGTCGTTACTACTACTCCGTGAACGAGTGAGTGAGTGAACGAGCAGAGTGGACCCGTTCCTTCGTTTCGACGTCGCGACACGAAAGCGTTCTTCTTTTGACAATTTTCAAGAACAAGGAGTCAATGTACACGTTTCATTCGTTGGGTCTCAGAAGGAAACTGAAGTATAATTCATTTTCAATGTTCGTATTGTGACTCTAATCAATAAGAGTATTCCATTGTTACGTGGTATCCTTCAAAACGCATGTCACTATCTACTTCACTTGGAAACTAGAGTTCCTCCACCCCCAAGACATACAGGGATACCAAACTTCTTTTTCCCCTTGAGACAACAGGTACATAAGACCACTGGATCTATTTATATTTAAGTCTATGGTGTAATCCTATTAACGACAAAACGACGCCAGTGAAATCCGATAGGACTCAAACAGAAAGAGAAATTTTCTTGCGAGAAAACGGCAGCCGTGCTGCATTCCTGTTCCCCGCAATATGATGTTCGCTTGGGTTAACAAAAGTCAAGTGAACGCAGTACCCGCGACACGACGGAACTGAAATTTTTCCCCCACTTCGTAGAGAAGAAGAAAATGTTTTAAAGAGAAAAATCGGCACACCAACACATTTATGATAAAAAGAAGAAGGAGAAGATTGAAGGGAAATGGCGGCATGCATATTCACGGCCACCACCGTAGAGGGCAAAGCACTGGAGCTGACGTTGGGCTGACGTCATGAAAAGCGAGCGGCCTCCGCGCACTATCCCCCTTGCGGTGGAGACTTCCATTACGAAATTAAGTCATTCCCCCCACCCCCCACCCCTACGGGAGGTGGCTGGCTTTTAAATAGGCACTGCCGCCGTCGGCTCTCCTCCACGCGGATCATGAATAGAAAATGACCGCATGAAACCATAGATATGCCGAAATTTCTTCTCCGTTGGACACAATATGATAGAACGTTTTTGTCGTAGATGGCTCATTGTTTATTATTAACGAAAAAAAAAGTTTCAAGTGCTCAAGTAACTTTGAAACCAAACATTAACACTTTGTCAGAAATATCTCGAATTTTTATTTTAATTAGACAAAGAATCATTGACTCAATTGAATTATTGGTTGTTGTTAGGCTGCGGATAGATACATCAAAATGATATCTATACACCGAGTAAATTTTGATATTTCCGAAGCGGTGGCGTACCTAGGCAGGGGCGTGGGGGGGGGGTGAGCCCTCATCTCCAAATCGGTCTCAGAAAGCAATAAAAATGCGTAAAGTTCACCTTGAACGTACCACAATTTTATTACAATAGTAATGGCAGAGCTTCTTAATAAATCCAATTTCAATTTCAAATTCTTTCACGTATTCCGTAATACAGTTTGCAAACACTATGAAGTGTGGGTGTAAGAGGAGGCCTCATAAGTTGTAGATACAGTACCGTTCGTAAATACAAAAATACATTATCCTGACGTAATGAATTTCCTGCCTTGGTCACTCACATCTGTAATTCCATTTATATTATCATTAAAAAAAATATTTTTCCTGAGAGATGTTTGAAGCAGCAACACACTGGAGAAGGGGGAAAACCCGTAGAGAAGCTCGTAGCCCACGGTGTTCGCCAAGTTCGCTACAAGGGCATATGCACAAGTTGTTGCCTGTCTGGCAACGCAACCCAACCCAACCCACTGCACCCTCTTTCCACAAGCAACCTGTTCACCTTTTACTCCCCGTGCGCTGCCGTTTACTGTTGGCCTGTTAGCCTGTTAGCAGACTGGGAGAGCAGGAGCGCGCGTGGAAAGTTTGGCTGAACTGTGCGTGGGAGGGAGGGAGGGAGGGAGGACGGCGGGTGGGCGGACAGGAATGAGGATAGAAGCTGCCGCCATCGCGCCTTGGAGGAGTCCGAAAGTGAAAGATGAAACTACCGCTCGCTTCGATGCACAGAACAGCTCTTGTCGGGAGAGAGATGGAGGAGTGTGTCCATTGCACGTGTTCAATATCATCTGCAATGACTCCTAACTACGGCGTATATCTTACTCCACCGGAATTAATCACGCGAAATTAATATTGGACGGTGTCTCCATCGCAGTCAGTCAGAAAATAGACTGAGTTTTTTTACTGTAGCATTTGTACATGGGAAATGTAGCTTGGTGCTATTGAAGCTTATCTACATGGACCGATATGTGCTATTGTTAGCTGAGTTTACCAACAACTTGGTCCATGTGGAGGTGTTAGTTGGAGTAGTTAGTGTACTAGGAGCAGTAGGAGATGAATAGAAGAGAGTGTGTTCCCTTCTCAGTAGTCACAGCTATATTGGAACAGGGACATTAATGTGAAAGGCTACAAATTTTTTTGTGGTCCCATCGGGAATGGAATCCGGGATGACGACTTGGTGATGAGAAAGAACGCTGCCACCTGAGCCATCAGAGGGGCATAAACTGAGATTGAAAGTGAAGTATGAGCTCGATTTTCCACATTTCTCAACCAACGGGTCCAACATTGTCTCGTAGTCTAGTCGGCAGAGCGAGTACCTCTCTTGCGATGGGACTCTGTCGCTCCAAGTTAGCAAAATGATTCAGAATCATAATTGCGTTCTTTTTACTTTTATTGTAACTAATTATATATGTAATATCTCGATATCCGTTTTTATTTAAAAACANCTTGCGATGGGACTCTGTCGCTCCAAGTTAGCAAAATGATTCAGAATCATAATTGCGTTCTTTTTACTTTTATTGTAACTAATTATATGTGTAATATCTCGATATCCGTTTTTATTTAAAAACAACACACACAAATTATGTATTCTGTTAATATTAATAATAATAAACTTTTATTCCGTGGTTAGGGTGAAGCCATCAGGAGGCGCCCTTTTCTCTTCCGCCCGAAAAACCACCGTGCAAAAAATAATAAAACATAAATAACAATAAATAACGATAGAAACATTAATATATTCATAAACATATACATAAATTATACCACGAAGAGGGAGGTCTAGAAAACCTCAATTAGGATGACGACGGCTGATGGCCGAACAACCATTAGATAATATACTACGGAGTGTGTGATACATAATAATGGCTAAACCCCATCCTCCCGTGCCTATGGATCTCTAAGGTGGGCTATAGCTCTCCCCCATTGGCCCTTAACTCTTTAACAGATAAAATTGAAGTTGAATAATAGCATACTTTGTAAAAACGTTACCAGATTAAAAATTGTCATTAGTTATATTTATTATTGTTATTATTTTTATTATTATTAATACATATTAATAAAATGAATAATAATATATTAATAAAATTAATATTCCCATATTATTGACTTTAATAAATAATTCATGTTATTAATAATACGAGGTTGTTAATGGTTAATTTGTGTTGTAAATCCGGTTAGCCTCCCGCCCCCTCCGCCTTGATCCGTATTCTCTGTCCGCGGGTTAACATGAGTTGGAGAGATATATGATACGGTGAGAATGAGGAGTGCAAGAGGACGAAGAGGATGAGGCATGAGGAGGGGAGAGAGAGAGCGTCCAGGGACCCCTCCAATAGGCGCTGCGCTGCTGTCAACAAGCGTGACGTAACATCCGGGAGAGCACTCACGCACGCCCACGTCGTGCAACGGCCGTCGCTACCAAGTCAAGGGCACCAAGTGAGGCGCCGCTATATTCGCAAGTTGACTTCATTCTTTGCGCGTCGCTGACCCTCCACGTGACAAGCGACGGTGCTGCTGCGAGCGGAGAGGAAGCGAAGACAGGAAAATGTACATGCAAACGGTTACAATCAAGGAGGCCATGGTGTCTCTTTGGTTGCAATACACGAGTAGGATTGAGGGAATCGGATCTTTTAGACCAGTTGAATTAGTTCGAATGTCACCACCGTCTGACGGCGATGATGACGGATTCGTACATATCCATAAGTTTCTACTGCTGTACACATTAGGGCTTCCTAAACCTCAATAGTACGTCGTAAGGACTCTAATGACCTCGATTTTGGCGAGCCCTAAAGTCCAAATAAAAAAAGTACTTTCGATACTCTTCCATAGCGTGGACTATCGATTCAAATTCTTATCGAATATTTTTGTCATGTCGCCTTCAAGAATGAATAAGAAGTTACTTAGGTCATCATTCTATGTCATGTATCTCTGATCAAATATATATATGTTCAAAAATATGACCGTGTAATGGAGAAGCTTTGATCGTGGGTTCTCGTTAACATAACCTTTGATCATATCTTGGTTCATAGATATGCCATAGAAANTAGATGTGTATAAGAGACAGGTGTAATACCGACCTTACAAAATCTTTAATACATTAATATAATTTTGACAATAAAATGTAATTTTCTACGTATCGTACATAAAATGTAATTTTCAGTCACTCATTGCTCATTTTGCCAATTCCTCCGTTTTCCATTCCGAAACTTAATTGAAAGAATTTACTTGTCCGAAGTGGGAACCCTGTAAATAAATTGCTGGTGTTGTGGTACAATGGAACATGTCTCATTTCCTGCCGGGTGGTTGGGGAATCCTGAAGTCCTAGTCCAGTCTACTAGCACAAAATGAGTGCAAACATTAGGGTAGAGCTAATACTTTACTTTACTTTAAAAAGGTCGAGACACTAACTAATTTCCAAATGTTTTCCAACAAAATTTTACGCCGCCGGATCCGATATCTTGAAAAAAACTTTCGGATTTTTTACTTCGTGTTACGAATTTGCCAAAGTATACGTCAAAAAAAAATACTTCCTATACTTTTTCAAAGTTGACTGAGTTTGCTAATAGGTGAACATATTTTGATTTTTCTGTTTTGAATAATTGTTCAATATGTGACAAAATTTTCGATCGAGATAAAAATTACAACGGCTTCCCAGCCTTTACCCTTCTAAATGACGAGCGCTACAGTAAAATTCGTGTTATGACTTTCAAACAACACTCGGGTTTTGTGGAAAATGAATGGAGAGGAGAGGAATGTCCGCTTCAGAAGGGCGGAACAGATGTGCGATAAAAAGCCGATGAGTGCAATGAACGTCAGACATGCGACCGACGCTTTGTCTCCAATTCACGAGGTGTCCTTCAAGTGGAAAATGCGTTTATGGCGTGGATCGCTATAAAGTAGACGTAGAGTATTCACGCGTGTCAGACTCTCTCTCTCTCTCTCTCTCTCTCTCATTTGCTCACAGCGAAAGAGGGGGAGGAGTGTACTGACGGATTGCGAGACGCGTAGACGTTTTCCTCGCGTGGGTGAAGTTTCTGCATTTCGCGCACCTGCGATCCATCGAATACGCTATCCATATGCAATTACAATTACTTCTGCGCATGCTCAGAAGTTAACGGTACACTAACTCTCCTAGCGCAGTACGTTAGAACGCCTCTGTTTGCGAATTATGTTAGTGGTACGGTAACGTTAAGAGAGGTCATGGCGGATTCTGGTATGAATTTGAGGTTATGTTGATGTGCGAGATGTTTGTTGGTTGTGTGTGTCTTATGAGTACTTGCTGGTGTACTCAGTGGTGTGTACGCATTGCATGGAAGTAGTTTGTTTGGACTTACAAGTTGTATTATGATTTCGTTCCAAGACACGCTGATTGCAAAATGCATCCATTAGACTAGTTCTTTCCGTGTGCGTTGCGCGGTTGGAATCATCGACGTGAAGTATATATTTTTTTTTTGTGGGGCTTTAGGGCTCGTCAACATCCAGGGTCATTAGAGCCCAATGAAGTATATGTTGTGCAAAAACTCTCTAGTAGCATCTTACTGAGTGTACGTTCGGAAGTGTGCGCCTACATCAGCCGATTCGTAAAACAGGCAGTAACTGATATGCCGACTGTGGGGGACAGAGGGCTTGATCTCTAACTTTCTCCTCCCTGACACTGCCTGAAGTGGGTGGAGGAGCTACGCTAGACTTATGTCGACAATGTTCTTTCTCTCCGTTGGTTAAATCTTGTTACTGTTCTCTCTGTGATGGCATATCAGTTAAGGGGTGGATCTCGAAGGGGGAAGTGCCGGGTGGCAGGGTGTGGTTAGCAACCTTCTTATCGCTGAATTCTACTTCCGAGAAAACGATTCTTTAGATTTTCCTCCCACGCAGCGGCCATGAAATTTTTCTTCCTTAATTGGATCATCATGTTTTCTTTCCCACCCTTTAATCTCATGAGTTGCATTCTACTAATGCTTCATCCCACGATTCCTTCCCTAGCTTAGAGTGTGTATAATCATAAGTGCTCTCGAATTTATTTTGTCACGCCGTCTAATAATAATGACGGAGACATAATTTTAAGTGTTTTAACGTTGAAATTATTTTTTAAACATGTGTCTTGAGCATTTTTGTCCTGGACTCTTAGGCCAACTTGAGACCAGGGCAGCGTAGGGCACGAGTGCGTTGCACAGCTTCTGCGTTGCGTCTCTGGTACACTTCACTCAAACTGCTGCCCCTGCGCTACGATGTCGACTGCGTCCCAATGTTACTGTTACGTGAAATTTGTGGACCCCTAATACATATAAAACATTTGTAGTGCATTGCTTCGTGTTGATCCTTAAGGCGACTCCAGATATTCGTCATTCGCTGAATCCCGAATGGCGAACATCGTTTGCCAATGCTCCAAATTGCTCGACTACCTTTGATGTGCTGAAAAGACGGAAGCACTGCGGCTTGGGCGAGCACCGGTAATCGTGATGCCGCAAAGAGCAAGCATCCCATCTACACTATTCGCTATTCCGCGAGCGGTCGCTCGGTGTTCGCCGAATGACGAATGTCTGGAGCTGCCTTCAACCTGGTACATTTGCTTTGGTTCTCGTCGTCGGTGGATTGTTTATGGACGAAAAGATCTAAAATGGGAGGTAGTAGATACTCAGAGGGAATTATGAATGCTTTGTATTTAATGATTTTGTATATTTAAATATTTTCACTCTGGAACGTGGATTCTTATTTATGTATTTCTCTTCTGTGTTGCAGGTAATTTTCTGTTAATGATGTTTTGCCTGCGCTTGCAATTACGGTAAGAGATGAATAGAAAAGTCTAATAATTAATTTTCTGTTTTTTATTTTTAAGTCAGTGCACAACTGACGCTAAAATGAAAATAATTTTATTCTTCGCATTAAAATCGTGAAAGTTAATTTGAATTTCAACGTTCTGCAATATTTTGTAAATGAAGAGAATAAATATTATGTTCTTGCTATGAAGACGTACAGCGCTGAAAGGAAAACATTCGGACATTCGTTGTGTATTTGAAAAACCTCGTTTCCTCTCTGTAGCTGTGAAATACGAACGAGGTGGTCAGTCAGTCCCTTCATATCGTACTACGCGCTATATTTCTAGTGTGAAGTTGGTATTTCTGTAGCAGCGTTGCCACCCTTTGGGAACGAATCCCTTTATAATGGTTATACGTTCATTAGTATTCACGTCCGTGGCTACCAACATTACCTCCGGCATCACTCCCGTAGCTGTCGACGCGACGTCCAGTCTTGTAATTGTGAATTATGATTCGCTTCTCCTGTGTTTTTTACCCCCTTTTTTTCGTGAGTTACGATTTTTTAATTATGATTTCCATCCCCACTCGTTCGCGCAGAGCTTGTTGTCTGCACTTCTTCGTTCCACAATGTGAATACATGATTGACAACCCACCCCTACCCCCGTGTCCCTTTGTCGTGTTGTGAAACGCTGTTCGCCCCCAGTTTTGTGACTTTGTCGACACACGACGGGATTTGAAGGACTCGAAAAGCACTACATTAATTTTACGTCATCAACGTATTTGTGACTATATTGATTAATGGAATGCATTTTGGAGTTTCCGCATCATGACATGATTTAGAGTATGAAGCTTTATAATTGACTTACTATACTCAGAATTATTATTTGTATGGTATATTAACCATATTGACATAAAATTATATTTCAATATCAGTATTCACTACGCAAAGGAAGATATTTCTTTGCATTTTTTGTCATATTTTGAAACCGAGTCAATATGTGCGTGTCGTCTTATATTTATTTGTTCGTTCGTTTTTTAAATGTACAGCCTTCGTTAGAAGAGGGACGTTTGCGCGTTTCGGCGAAGTGAAGCGCCTTTTTGTTACTGCGACGTTGCGATCTGTTTTATATCAAAGATATTTGCGTTGTTTTACTTCATCAATTTTACTCCGAAACCCTCAGACGAGACGAAAGTAGAGAACGAGAAACATACCGAGTATAATAAGTACTTAACACTTCATACAACACGAAGACATAAAATGAACTAAAATCAAGTTCTGAACTCGAAACCACTCTTCATATCATTATACACAACGTCTTCACAACTTGTCCCAATGTGCATTCGTGGGGATTATGCAAGCAATATCACATAACGCCTTCGAAGACACAATTTCTAACCCCCAG
>NNCF01128332.1:16683-30997 GCA_002313205.1 Laupala kohalensis | reverse complement strand
TTTTCCAGGAACTGGCGGCAGAAGACGGAAAGAATTTCCAAGGGTTTTAACTGTTGGGAATGGGGTGCAGTGTCCTGGAGAGTTGGGAACGAGAGGGAAGGAATTTGAAGGCTAGTTTCATGAGAGGGGAATGAAATTCAGAGATTTGTTCATTTAATAGGGAAAGGTTGTTGTTTTTTAGAATACTATGGATGTGTAAAATTTCTAATTTGATCCGGGGCAAAAAACTATTTTCTACTTCTAAAATATAAAAATCCTTTTCAATGTTAAATGTGTGTGTGTTTTCTACTAAGTGGTTGGCGAAGTGTGAGACTGTTGTGTTATTTTTCCATGCATTTACGTGTTCCTGTATCCTTTGTTTGAATGTTCGTCCAGACTGCCCGACATACACGGAGGGACAATCACTACATGTGAGAGCATAGACTCCACTTCGGAAGAGATGGGGAGTGGAGAGACTGATTAAAACGAGAAAGAAACTTTTAATTTTCATAAAATTTCGTAAAAAGTTTTAAATTAATTTTTGGAGGTTAGGGACATATATTTTTGGAATAAACACAAAAAAATTTTGACTACAAATTTCTACTTTTTTACCGTTTACCTAAAATATTTCACACTGCACATTGTCAGTATTCATAAGAATACCATCAGGAATTCGAAAAAATATGTATTACACTAGAGTTTTCTGTTAAATTCCAACGAAAAGCGAACGAAGTGTCTCACGTCTCGCTGTGTTGGTACCTTGCTTTTCTTGTTACACTTTTACGGACTTAGAAGCGCTTGTTACCGACAGAGAGTGACATAAAACAATGGAGAGACTGATTGAAACGAGAAAGAAACTTTTAATTTTCATAAAATTTCGTAAAAAGTTTTAAATTAATTTTTGGAGGTTAGGGACATATATTTTTGGAATAAACACAAAAAAAATTTGACTACAAATTTCTACTTTTTTACAGTTTACCTAAAATATTTCACACTGCACATTGTCAGTATTCATAAGAATACCATCAGGAATTCGAAAAAATATGTATTACACTAGAGTTTTCTGTTAAATTCCAACGAAAAGCGAACGAAGTGTCTCACGTCTCGCTGTGTTGGTACCTTGCTTTTCTTGTTACACTTTTACGGACTTAGAAGCGCTTGTTACCGACAGAGAGTGACATAAAACAATGGAGAGACTGATTGAAACGAGAAAGAAACTTTTAATTTTCATAAAATTTCGTAAAAAGTTTTAAATTAATTTTTGGAGGTTAGGGACATATATTTCTGGAATAAACACAAAAAAATTTTGACTACAAATTTAAACTTTTTTACCGTTTACCTAAAATATTTCACACTCCACATTGTCAGTATTCATAAGAATACCATCAGGAATTCGAAAAAATATGTATTACACTAGAGTTTTCTGTTAAATTCCAACGAAAAGCGAACGAAGTGTCTCACGTCTCGCTGTGTTGGTACCTTGCTTTTCTTGTTACACTTTTACGGACTTAGAAGCGCTTGTTACCGACAGAGAGTGACATAAAACAATGGAGAGACTGATTGAAACGAGAAAGAAACTTTTAATTTTCATAAAATTTCGTAAAAAGTTTTAAATTAATTTTTGGAGGTTAGGGACATATATTTCTGGAATAAACACAAAAAAATTTTGACTACAAATTTAAACTTTTTTACCGTTTACCTAAAATATTTCACACTCCACATTGTCAGTATTCATAAGAATACCATCAGGAATTCGAAAAAATATGTATTACACTAGAGTTTTCTGTTAAATTCCAACGAAAAGCGAACGAAGTGTCTCACGTCTCGCTGTGTTGGTACCTTGCTTTTCTTGTTACACTTTTACGGACTTAGAAGCGCTTGTTACCGACAGAGAGTGACATAAAACAATGGAGAGACTGATTGAAACGAGAAAGAAACTTTTAATTTTCATAAAATTTCGTAAAAAGTTTTAAATTAATTTTTGGAGGTTAGGGACATATATTTCTGGAATAAACACAAAAAAATTTTGACTACAAATTTAAACTTTTTTACCGTTTACCTAAAATATTTCACACTCCACATTGTCAGTATTCATAAGAATACCATCAGGAATTCGAAAAAATATGTATTACACTAGAGTTTTCTGTTAAATTCCAACGAAAAGCGAACGAAGTGTCTCACGTCTCGCTGTGTTGGTACCTTGCTTTTCTTGTTACACTTTTACGGACTTAGAAGCGCTTGTTACCGACAGAGAGTGACATAAAACAATGGAGAGACTGATTGAAACGAGAAAGAAACTTTTAATTTTCATAAAATTTCGTAAAAAGTTTTAAATTAATTTTTGGAGGTTAGGGACATATATTTCTGGAATAAACACAAAAAAATTTTGACTACAAATTTAAACTTTTTTACCGTTTACCTAAAATATTTCACACTCCACATTGTCAGTATTCATAAGAATACCATCAGGAATTCGAAAAAATATGTATTACACTAGAGTTTTCTGTTAAATTCCAACGAAAAGCGAACGAAGTGTCTCACGTCTCGCTGTGTTGGTACCTTGCTTTTCTTGTTACACTTTTACGGACTTAGAAGCGCTTGTTACCGACAGAGAGTGACATAAAACAATGGAGAGACTGATTGAAACGAGAAAGAAACTTTTAATTTTCATAAAATTTCGTAAAAAGTTTTAAATTAATTTTTGGAGGTTAGGGACATATATTTCTGGAATAAACACAAAAAAATTTTGACTACAAATTTAAACTTTTTTACCGTTTACCTAAAATATTTCACACTCCACATTGTCAGTATTCATAAGAATACCATCAGGAATTCGAAAAAATATGTATTACACTAGAGTTTTCTGTTAAATTCCAACGAAAAGCGAACGAAGTGTCTCACGTCTCGCTGTGTTGGTACCTTACTTTTCTTGTTACACTTTTACGGACTTAGAAGCGCTTGTTACCGACAGATAGTGACATAAAACAATGGAGAGACTGATTGAAACGAGAAAGAAACTCTTAATTTTCATAAAATTTCGTAAAAAGTTTTAAATTATTTTTTGGAGGTTAGGGACATTTATTTTTGGAATAAACACAAAAAAATTTTGACTACAAATTTAAACTTTTTTACCGTTTACCTAAAATATTTCACACTCCACAATGTCAGTATTCATAAGAATACCATCAGGAATTCGAAAAAATATGTATTACACTAGAGTTTTCTGTTAAATTCCAACGAAAAGCGAACGAAGTGTCTCACGTCTCGCTGTGTTGGTACCTTACTTTTCTTGTTACACTTTTACGGACTTAGAAGCGCTTGTTACCGACAGAGAGTGACATAAAACAATGGAGAGACTGATTGGAACGAGAAAGAAACTTTTAATTTTTATAAAATTTCGTAAAAAGTTTTAAAGTCATTTTAAAGTCATGTTATTTTGTGTGTGTTCAGTCGTTTGAAATGAATATTAGGCATCAAAATATAAGTCAATAATTGAAATATATAATTTCTCTTTGTATCTGGATATTTCATTACATATTTAAAGCACTTTGGTAACGTTTGAATCGTGTATGCAATACTGCCATGAAATACGAAAATGCTCATGTAGTTCATAAATGCAGATATATGTGTACATATGCATAATTTATTATTTAATCGACAAATAGTTTTATTTAGAGAACGAAATAGCAAAGAGAAAGTTAGTGGTGACATAGATTACATTCCGTTTTCTGATTGGTCGCCATCTCAGGGAGGGGGAAAGTGGAATGGGGTAAAGGGAACTGATTAAAAGCATGTTCCGAATCGGTTCTGCTCATTTCGTCTGATTCCTTCGTCTTCAGTTGTTGGTTCACTACGGACGTGGTGCTTCGATTTATTTTGGGGGTCTTTGTTAATTACCAAGATGAGCACCACTTGGTGCAGATTTGTTTCAGATGCTGTTCATCTCATCGTTTCATCGTAGAGGCCTTTCTGCCGCGAGTGCGGAGATGATACGTTTGTGTGACCCTCGCCCGACGCTTTTCTGGCACTGACTGAAAAGTAGATTGGATAGAGCTCGTCATGCAAGTCACGTAATGTGCTTGCATTCTTGGTCGAAGCTTCTTAAAGATGTAGGAAATTCATAGGGTTTGGGAGAAACAAATAAGTGAAGGGTCGATTTGACCTACTCTCCGCCAATTAGTTTCTTTAGATTCGAAGGAAATGAAAATGTTATGTTCCTAAAACTCGTTGATATATTACACAAAAAATGTCAAGTTCGGGTTTCTTCAGGTATTGGAGTGCTGTAAAATATGGTTTCCATCGTTCAAGGGTTCAGTAAAAGGGATGCCAAATTAATGTATGAATGTGTGGAGTGGCTTTCGTAGAATTGATGTATGAATGTGTGGAGTGGCTTTCGTATATTAATTTTCCTCGTAGAATTGATGTAATATTGATTAGATGTAGAGTTGATTAGATGTAGAATTGATTAGACGTGGTGTGAGGGTTAGATATCCGTAGTACTCGAGGATTGGATGTAAGGAAGTGTAGTGGGGTAACTGCACCAGCGCTCGACGGTGAACCAATGTTCGACACCAAGTGTTTCGGAACCAATTAAGTAAGGTTTTAGAGTACTTTTTCGAGCCGATCTAACTTTTGATGCAGTTTCATATATTGTAAATCAGGAAAAAGTTGCTTTCGATGCACTTCGCGGTCAGAATCGAGCATTACGAGGTCGAGGGTGAATCAGCAGTATTAAGACATTTGACTGAAATTGAATGTGTTACCGCTAAGAGCTTAGATTAACTAGCAGTTTCTTTCTTATATCATGAAAGTTTCCCATTGGTTTTGTCATTGTGGAGATAGAACGGCACGAGACGTCCTTGACTTCTATAGCGCAATTTTCTAAGCGTCTTCAGAGGTCGACACACAAAAGAAATATTAGGAAATAAAGAAAACTGTATAATACATTTCTACGTTATAGGTATTTTCAAGGCATTCTCTGAATTTTGTGTTAAAATTTTCCAATAGTATCTGGATTTTTTAAAAGAAAGTACCTCGTATGTTTCAGATTGTATGTACCTCGTTTGGTCAAGTATTTATTGTATGATATTTCTGGGATATTGTCAAGAACTTGTTGAAATAAGCGGAGTTATGAATAAATGGAATATTTATCGCAGCTTTGGGTTCCAAACACTCGTGTAGATGGATTATTTTCGACACTATCGACTGCTGGTGCAAAAATGGAGATTTAGAAAATGTATTTTTAGCAGCAGTTAGATAAATTTTAGCTTTCAAAAATACATATGAAAAAAAGAGAGAAATATGTACTGGCGAAATGTCTTGATAGTAACCAAGCAGTGCGTCGAGTAATATTCCAACTATTAAGTCTCGAGATAACAATGGGTTTCATAACATTTACATTTATTTGAGTTAACTATTATTAGAGGACGACGTGAAACTAAATCAGAATCTGAAAAAAGATGTTTAATTGTAAAACGAAGTTGAAACTAGGTGTAATCAAGATAATGCACAGTATATGAAACTTATTCCAATTATGCAATTGGAAATATGTTCTGGCAATACGTATCATCCCAGATACGGCCAAACATATCTATTTGATTATTCTGTATTAGAGTAGTTGAGTTGCTTCCTGGGACTGTCTGCCGGGACGTCACTAAGGTTGAGCCGAGGGAGAATGGTGGTCGTCTTCCACTGGGGTGTCACATTATTCTCGGTCTGATCCGCTGAAGAGTGGCCACCAACGTTGCGCGCCAACGATTTAGGGATGGGGGGGTGGGGGTGGCAATGAGGCATAGTGATAGGGTAAGTAAAATTTCATTGAATCATTTTTAATTAGAACAGTAAATAACTGAATAATATTGACAGGTTTCGCACGGGAAACTGCAAGTATGAGGGAGGCTCCGAGAAAGTATCCAGATTGGAGAACATCCGGTGACACGGAGAAGGTGAAGTTATTCATCCACTTGCTGTGTCGTATTCTCACTATTCTCACTAGGGTTGTGTTTTTCAGAGTTGCTTCGTGGATCAGCTATAGAAGGAAGCGTAGCTGGACAAATGATGCGTATGAAAGAGAATGACATACTTTAAGCGGATAGAAAGACAAAGCATATGAAGGTAAAAAAATTGCTCTACATATTACTATTGTTCTGTATTAAGAGATAAGACGCGTGAAATCATGTGATTTTTTGTCCAATATAGGTTTTTATCAACCTTCTTAGTATCTTATTCTTTTTGACGAAGAAGAAACGTGGAATAAAAGCGCGCAGGGAAATGCAAAACGTGGTGTTATCTCACTATTTCACTAAGCAAATATTTCGTTCAATGTATTGCCCTTGCTCAGTTTTTCCTTCCACGGATGAGGGAATTGAAGGTAAAATTGAACTGCAAAGTCCGTATGGTAACGAGTCTTAAGGTATTGAAGTTGGTTTCATAAAACTTGTTCACAAATTCAATGTCGCTGTTTCAGGTCGCATGACGTGCAAGGCTCGTAGAACGGTAGATACGGTAGAAAGCTCGAGTCTTGGGGTCCTGTAGTAATATAAGCAGAGGATCTTGGAATATTGTAAGTGTAGAATCTGTAAATCTATGTTCAGTTGTAATTTTGCGCGAATCAGTTTGTGTGAAATGTTTTTTCTTTTGCAGTTCTAACGTCCTTTCATTCCTGTACATTGAGAGGAACGTTTAAATGTGACGATCGTGCACTGAGTAAGGACAGTAAACTCTTGATAATATTTTCTTATATTGTGTGTAAAATGATTAACAGAAAATATTGGAAGGGTATGTTCTTTTTTTCAGACTTTTTCCCCGAGACATTCGGAGATTAATTTTTATGAATAAGCAAGAAGAATATTGTCCCGTAACTAGAAACTGCGTCCTTGGAGGCTTGCAGGAAGTTTCGTAAAAGGTGAGCAATAAGAATTTAAAGTGAAAGTATGTGAGGTACTTTGTAGAAATTTTCTTGTAGATAACAGAATAATGAAGTCCGTAATTATTAGCAGAATTATAACTTTAGATACATGCGAGGACAGGGCAAGATATCTACTGACGGCATTAAATGAAGTGCGCCTGGCGAACTCCACGACTTGTTTACTTCAGCCTTGAAGTTATAATTCTCTTGAAATTTAACATTTTGAAGATTTTCATTTAGAGAACAGGTGCGTTTTGGTTATGTTTTCAGTTATTCAGTGATATACTTTTAAGACCTTCCATACTCCACTATTTCGCTCCTCGCATATCCTCCGGGATTTTGGGCGTCGTCAGGCGATTCATAAAACGGCGCAGAATCTTGGTAACATGTCACGAATAACATGAATCAAATGAATACCACAAAAAGAAGAAAATCTATACAAAACACGGTAATTTGCGTCTTAATACTTAATATTTGTTTTATATTGTGCTGAATACTACGCAATAACATTCATGTCAGGATTCTTAGATACTGCACTATTATGTATCACCTGACGAAGGTCAAAATTCTGTCAGAAACTTTGTGAATGAATAATTCATTTCTCTTTAATAGGTTGTAAGTTTTTAATTTAGAATTAGAATGATAAATGTGAATAGCCTTTTTATTGTCCAGTTGCGGAAAGAAGGCTGAGATTTGACCAATGAAGAGACGGAACACGCTCGTCTCTATTCTATAAGAAGAGTACGTGTTGAGGTGTTCGTGTAAGTGCGCTTCTTCCATTACTTACTTTCACAACTTAAGTTACTTGAAATGTATTGGAAGATAGTTTTTATGTAGTAATTGACGAGTAAACAAAGCATTAAAACGTTTATTTTGTCTTAAAATTTGCATTTTGCGTAATTTTTCGTTAAGTAGATGTAAATAATTATTCAATGGTCCTCCATTGCGTGAAAAGTCACATGGAAGATGCTTAAGTCCTTTTTACATGCTTCTTTCCTTTCCATGATAATTCATTAACCGTCGTGATCGTTTTGAGGGAAACGATGACCTCAGTCCGCAGAGCTGATGAAGTGGTGCGAAGGTTTCCGGAAGAACTTGTCATCTGAAAATCATTGGAGAAGACAGTCTCTGGAACCTGTGAGATAAGTATATACCATCAAAGCATTATTGTCTGTATTGCACTAAAATCGGCAGTTCCCGACCTTGGGTTACGGTGCTCTACACCACTAGTTGTGAAGTATTACTTTGAAAACTGTATAAGGAACTAAATAAGTAGGCGTGAAATGTCCTTCCCTTAACCTACTAATGAATCTAATACGTAATGTTCGCATTCGTGATATTACCAGACGAGGCTAAGGTCAGCAATTGGTGTCCGAAAGAAAATAATAATAATCTGAAATAGTTTATTTTTAGCAGAGAGTTTTTAACTGAAAGTGAGTTTTTTTATTTTGTGCAGTTAGTGAAGTCATAAATGTATACGACCATTCTATACGAAAGTAACTATTGCACTAAACTTTGCCCGTACCCATGTATACATGTAATATACATTTCAGTGCAGTATGTACCATAACGGAATCGGATAAAATTATTCATAAAAGGAATACATTATCACAGAGTTTGTGCTAAAGCTTTTAGCCATTAAAGAGTGCCTTTTGTAGGTGTTTCATGAACTGTTTCTGTCGAGCTCCGCGGCTTGTTTACTTATACCTTACAATGATAGTAGTTACTGTCATTTTTGAAATTTAGTGCGAGAGGTTCATATTGCGTAGTTGTAATGAGTAATATTTGATATACTCCAACTTTGAGATGAATCGTATTGGAGTTGGTCGTTATTGAGAGAAGAATTAAATGTTGTTATATTTTTCAGTAAATTCGGAAAGGAGAGGGTCCATGTAGTCGGCGGTAATCGAGACTTCACTTGTCACTTGTCACTGTTCCACAAGAATAAGTGTTAAGTGTCTGCTTCACTCTTGTAGTACAATGTTTTAGTAGTCTAAGACTCAAGAACACACCACCGTAAACGTTACACGCAACTGTCGTACGCCAATTAAGCTTCTTTCTGTCAACGTTATACAAACCTTGTGTATGAGATTTCGTTTGACAATTATCACATTTTCGTTTAAAATACTTCCGGAGCATGTCTGCAGCTAATATGTAATAATTATTTTAAATATTTTATTGAAAAGAAATATCAGGGCACTTTTAGAATTACCACCTTTTACCTTGTAAAATCTCTGGGTTCACTGTATTACTTACCGGCATCTAGTGCTACTAGGCCTGTAAAAGTAGATAAAAAAACGGGAGTTAATGGAATAAATTCGGACGAAGCAAGAAAGTCTTAATACCTTCATTTGGTCCCAAAAACATGGAATCGTGAGTTAGCACCGCCTTAAGAGTGATGGGGCGAAGCGAAAATGTCAATAAACTCCTTTTTTGAATATATGCCCGTTGATGACTGTAAAATTGAGCAAATTGTATAATATGACATTGTATACACAATTATTTCACTCGGGCTTCCACCGCGATTTTGGGGCTTAGTCAGGTAATTGATAGATAATGCAGCATCCTAGTAAGATGTGAAGAATGAAATTACACATGTAACGGAAGAAATTAAACCATAATACAAAGCAAAGAATCCAGTATCATTCTACAAAATTTTAATAATATTGAAAAGTACCTGATAATTTGTGTCCCCATTGTTTAAATTTGTTTTTGTTAATGCTTTTATTTTGCTTAATTACATTCATGTCATAAGAGTATACTAAACTATTCAGTTTTTTCTGATGAAGGCCAAAATTCTAGCAGAAACATTGCAAGTGTAATATGTCTGTGAAAGGTCATGAAAGTTTTTAGAATAGTACCATTTTCATCTATCATTACTATTTTCAGTTGATGCAGAAAGGAGAGGGATGCGAATTGGCCAATGGAGTCGGGGATGGAGGCTTGGACAACGCATCTTGTACTATTCTGCAAGAGTACGTGTTCTGCGATGTTCGAGTAAGTGTGAGCTTCTTTCTCTACCGTAAAGTAATTTGAAATGTTTTGGAATATAGTTTTTATTAATCTTATCCGATTATTGTCGAGATAATTAAAAACATTAAAAGGTCAATTTACAAGTTTTTTTGTCTCGAAAGTTGCATTTGATGTAATTTTTATTGATTTGTTAAAGGTAATAGTTATTTAGCCACGGGCAATCGCAGAAGAATCTATACCGGACTTTCATTAAGACATGCTAATCCAAGTAATCAGTCTATGAAATTCCGAACGAGATTCTTCTTAGATTTTTTTGTGACTTGGTAACCATTACATTCATCAATTTAATACAAAATAAATTGCAGAAGGAATCAAATGGAAGTTGCTTAAGTACTCCTTAAATGCCTCTTCCTTTCCGCATGATAAGTCGTTAATCGTAATGTTCGTTTCCGAACAGCCGACGTCGCGGAGCTGGTGAAGGAGTGAGAAGAATTGCTGAACTTGTCATCTGTAAATGAATATCCGACAAGATCCTCGTTGGAATATGAGAGATTAGTATTAGCTATTATTTAGATTATTATATCATCTGTCGCTTTGGATCACGATACATAGAATGTGAATACCCGATTCAAAGTTAACGAATTATACCCTTGAAGCAATATACTCGGATTTGCCGTAAAATAGTTGCCGATTTAGGATTATAGTGANGTTGTACACCACTGCGTAAATGGTTGTTGTGAGATAATACTTTGAAATCTGTATGAACTAAATTAATATGCATGAAATTATCTTTTCTTCATAACTAATCATTTAATACGTAGCTTTCGTATTCGTGATATTATCAGACTAGGTTGTGGCCAGTAATTTTTTTGTAAACGAAATCATTTATTTTTGGAAGAATGCATAAATTATTTAGCAACAAATAAAACGTATTGAAAGAAATGGTGTGTAAACATTTTACCTTGTCACATTGAATTTGATGAGAGGCGGAGTCGTGAGTAAAAGTTTGTCGCCAGGCGGCACACGAGCGAAATATTTACGTTCTTTATGTATTTGGAGAAGACTACCAACGAAAAGAATAGTATAAACTAGTGGCAGTGAATAAAGCAATAATTACATTTTTTAATGTTCATATTTAATTAATTATAGCGAAATAAAAAGCTAGGAACACGCGTACTTTCTTCACTTTTATATTGGGAATAATCTTTGTTAATTAGTTTTTATACTTCAGTTAAGTAATTGTCATTAAAGGGCAGTGTTAGTTGAAACCGCTGATAGATGAGAAATTTAGCATACGGAGATACACCCTATTGAAGTTTCACATGAGAAGTTACTTAGTGCATAGTGAAATGTTGATAATTGAAGGAAAGTTTAGATTTTGAAAATCAGCGTTCGTAGTGTTGACTTTGTAATAGAATTCCACGAACGATGATCTCACATAACCGTATTATAAATATTTCCAGGGTAGAATACTGATGTATAAAATACGGCACGCGAAGTATAAAATTACGAATAGTTCAAGGTACGTCAAGCTTTATAATGAGTGGCGTCAGTTTTGCCAATAACATCGTAAGCGACACGTCGAAACCTGATGTTTTTAGTATTAAGTATCATTAAGAATTACACGGGATAAACTTTAGCTGCTGAGACTAACGGGAAGTATTTTTAAGAAATTGTCAAATGTCAAACACGAGTATTTTCTAGAAACAATGTACATGGGTAGGTTGCAACAGAAAATCAGTACTGATAGCAAAAGTATTTTATTGTATCTTCTTGATTCTGACGTTCTTCTCCTAGAGTTATCCTCCACAAATGTTCACATTAACAGCGTTCAACGAAACCAGATAGAGCCTAAATGAATGTTAATTAAAAGAACGAAATGATTCAACAAATCTTACGTGTCACATTGTACTTCGTTCTGTTTTGTCGAGATTACCGGTTTATAATTTAGGTACACTACAGAGAACTGACGTTAAGATTACGGATAAATAAATTCTTACCAGTTTAATGAACCAAAAATATTATGAAAGGTCGTAAGGTTTAACTTATTATTTAGGCTATGTAATTAAGTAAATAGTAGAACGAAGATAATTTTGTTCTGTTTGCTATAGTGTTTACTGTGTGTAAAACTGAAAAATTTAAAAAGAATAGTTATCATACAAATAATTTTTTTCTATTTTCACGATACGATTTCATAGGAGGCTTTAGGAAAATTAAGACTCAAGGACACACCACCGTAAACGCTACGCGGAACTGTCTAAAACCGAATTAGTTTGCCATAGCTCCTCTGTGAGGGTTCTACAAACCTTTTCTATGAACTGTTTCGTTTGGCAATTTAAACATTAGTGAAAATATTTTCCGTGCGTCTCGGAAGCTAATACTTTACTAATTATTATAAATACTTTCTAGAAAAGAAATATCAGGACACATTTCGTGTTGTCACGTACCATCCCGTTGTAAGATCTCGGGGTTCACCGTATTACTTATCTGCATCTACTTCTAGTTTGTGAACATGAAATATTTATATACTGATAGAAATGAATATTACAGAATATTTTAATGAAAAATTTTCGCTATTAGTGTGAATGTACAATTTGACGAGAAGTTTATTTTTAATCTAATATGTGCAAATATAGGAATTTAGATAATCTTAACTATGATATTTGAAATTATATCAGCTAACGTCAATTTCATGTTGCGATATGTCAGTAACGAAGTGATTACGGAATAAAATGTAAAATGGGGAAAGATTTATTGAATCCTCAAGGATCAATGTTGTCAAGTGATATTGAGAATAGACTATTTCCGGTATGACTATTATTTCAAGTTTAAAGTGGAACTTCCGTTAGCTAGGTGGAAATATGTCACGGAACGATGCCTGAAGTATCTTAATATTGTAGTCCTAACAATATTTACTATACCGCTTTCTTAACCAGATTATGTAATCTGAAAACATTTTTTGTATGAAAAAATTGTCCATTTATTATGAGAAATCTAACAACCATCGGTTTAAAAAATTGAAAGTAATTATCCTTTATGTAATATATGAAAAGGGAATGAATACTTGTAATTTCACCCCAGAAGTACAAAACGTTTCCCAAATATCCTGAAATTAGAGAAGAAATATTAGCAAAATCAGAAAATTAACGAGGAAACAAATGCACCGGTGATCTATAGTATGAAATGAATACAACCTTTTGAGATCGAGAACAATGTGGGATGTTATGGTCGTGAAGGTTTTTCTTGTTTACTCCATTAAATTTTTGTCGGATTTTTGCGAAGTACGTAATGCGAACGTATACATTTCGCTCGTGTATTCCCTGAATAAAAACTGAAATGTGAATCGTAGTAGTCTCTTCGACTTGTGACAAATGTAACGTGACTTAAATGTAAATTCTTTACTTAATGGAATCTCGAACGATTGAAACAGAAAATATCTAGAAATTTGTTTTGTGTGCAGTTTATTATTTATTATTTTGAGGACATGTGTATCGTGATAAATTTTGAATGAAAATATAAAAAGGATATGTTATACTGGTTTTAAACACAAATGATTAATGTTGTGCAGTTATCGAAAATTTTTTTAGGAAATAAATGGAACGAAAATATCACGCATAAAGACTTTACTTAATTTTTAAATTATAGTCTACCAACAAGCAAGCGAAGCCATTAAAATCAGTGTAACAAGAATATAATCCTGAAAAGTTTATTCCCACATTTTTTATAATAAAATATTGCTTGAAGGGTGTAGTTGATTACGGGGTAGGCATGGTGCAGTGTTACCTTAGGTACAACCGTAGCCCAATTATATATAGCCTGTTATATATCTTGCCAAGAGCAATTCTCAGAAACTCCATGCTCTCGAACGAACTACTAAAACTGTTAATTTAGTAACAATTCATCTTGCATTACAATATGTTCCCCGGAAAGATAAATTTTTGTAGTATATCGCAATTCAACACTAATGTTCCATAGCATCGTAATTTCAAATAGAACATTCTGGCAGGGTTTTAAATAACATATCGGTTACTGATGTAAGATGTACGTAAAGCTTAGCCCCGAATATACGAAAGTGCCCAAAAAAAGGATGGCGACAGCAGACCACAAAAAGGTTTTTTCTAATCTTTTGAGAATATACTAAGTTATCGGATTGTCGTAATTATAAAAGAAATTAAACAAAATAACTGAATTGAACAGTAACATACATAAAATGTCATGATTAAAGCAAGTATTACAGTTTAAATTATGCAGGAAAACAATGTATGGTTAATGAACTGTATAATTGTTACAAATTAGCATTATAGAATTCAATCTATTTATAACTCACCGCCCACCCCGACCCGTCGTCGCATGTGGGGTGATGACCCACTCACCGCCCACCCCGACCCGTCGTCGCATGTGGGGTGATGACACAGCCCACACCCACCCCGACCCGTCGTCGCATGTGGGGTGATG
>NNCF01128332.1:0-15654 GCA_002313205.1 Laupala kohalensis | reverse complement strand
CACACCTACCCCGACCCGTCGTCGCATGTTTGGTGATAACCCACTCACCGCCCATCCCGACCCGTCGTCGCATGTGGGATAAATTTCTATAATAATTTGTTCTTTGCTAAGACAGTAGATTGTGTTAGCTAACGTTGGTTGGTTTTGTCCAACTTAACCCTGTTGTTCAATTTTGTATGTTTCTAGTAATTTAATGTGGTTTTGCTAACTTTTTAAAATTTTATATTTTGGGCTTGTGCGTAGCATAGAAAAATAAACCGATTTGTTTGTATATTTTCATTGATTGTGGTAACAAATGTTATGCCTCGGAATTATTTTAGTAATATTTAATATGAATCATGGAAATCTTTTGTGCACCATTGATGTATTGATACAGATATTATAACTATTGGAAAGATATCGTAAATGAAAATAGAACTTGTCATAGTATAATCAAGTTATGTGAGACGAGTCTCTTATTCCTGAGGTACGAGTTATGTTGACAATTGTGTATGTGTAGTTTTAAGAAATGTTATTGAACTATACAATGGTTTTCCTTGATGGAATGGAATTGTAATTCTTGCATGTGGAAATGTGATGTTTTTAAATGCAATGAGATAATGAAATGGATTATTGTAAGTAAAATTGTATGAGGTCAACTGAAGTTTTATTGTAATTTGTTATTCAACATGACGAATTTTTAGGTATTTCTAAATATTAGAGATCTCAACAGATAATTGTAATAAATTTTCAGAAAAATTAATCAACTTTGAAATTTATTATTTTATTTTCATAACCTATCCGTCCAAAATTTCATATTTCATCCAATTTTCTTCTGAAAATCGTGCATAACTCACGATGGACCCCTCTCCTTGATAACATTCCTATTTAGTATGAAATCCCCACCTCATTGTCTTATCCCTGCAGTATCTTCCTCTCCCCGACTGATGGTGCCCCATCTGACCTCTATTCTTGACACAGTCCCTCCACCTGACACCTCCCTTCCTGCTTCATGGTGTCCCCACCCGACCTCTCCCTTCCTGACTCATGGTACCCCCACCTGACACCTCCCTTCCTTATTCATGTGCCCCCACCTGACACCTCCCTTCATGATTCATGTGCCCCCACCTGACACCTCCCTTCCTGATTCATGTGCCCCCACCTGACACCTCCCTTCCTGATTCATGTGCCCCCACCTGACACCTCCCTTCCTGATTCATGTGCCCCCACCTGACACCTCCCTTCCTGATTCATGTGCCCCCACCTGACACCTCCCTTCCTGATTCATGTGCCCCCACCTGACACCTCCCTTCCTGATTCATGTGCCCCCACCTGACACCTCCCTTCCTGATTCATGTGCCCCCACCTGACACCTCCCTTCCTGATTCATGTGCCCCCACCTGACACCTCCCTTCCTGATTCATGTGCCCCCACCTGACACCTCCCTTCCTGATTCATGTGCCCCCACCTGACACCTCCCTTCCTGATTCATGTGCCCCCACCTGACACCTCCCTTCCTGATTCATGTGCCCCCACCTGACACCTCCCTTCCTGATTCATGTGCCCCCACCTGACACCTCCCTTCCTGATTCATGTGCCCCCACCTGACACCTCCCTTCCTGATTCATGTGCCCCCACCTGACACCTCCCTTCCTGATTCATGTGCCCCCACCTGACACCTCCCTTCCTGATTCATGTGCCCCCACCTGACACCTCCCTTCCTGATTCATGTGCCCCCACCTGACACCTCCCTTCCTGATTCATGTGCCCCCACCTGACACCTCCCTTCCTGATTCATGTGCCCCCACCTGACACCTCCCTTCCTGATTCATGTGCCCCCACCTGACACCTCCCTTCCTGATTCATGTGCCCCCACCTGACACCTCCCTTCCTGATTCATGTGCCCCCACCTGACACCTCCCTTCCTGATTCATGTGCCCCCACCTGACACCTCCCTTCCTGATTCATGTGCCCCCACCTGACACCTCCCTTCCTGATTCATGTGCCCCCACCTGACACCTCCCTTCCTGATTCATGTGCCCCCACCTGACACCTCCCTTCCTGATTCATGTGCCCCCACCTGACACCTCCCTTCCTGATTCATGTGCCCCCACCTGACACCTCCCTTCCTGATTCATGTGCCCCCACCTGACACCTCCCTTCCTGATTCATGTGCCCCCACCTGACACCTCCCTTCCTGATTCATGTGCCCCCACCTGACACCTCCCTTCCTGATTCATGTGCCCCCACCTGACACCTCCCTTCCTGATTCATGTGCCCCCACCTGACACCTCCCTTCCTGATTCGTGTGCCCCCACCTGACACCTCCCTTCCTGATTCGTGTGCCCCCACCTGACACCTCCCTTCCTGATTCATGGTGCTGTTATAGTAGTAGTGTATATATTTGAAGTATAATGTTATATATCAATGATTACTGTGAAATGTAAGGCAGTGATATATTAGAGGTCTTTTAAGATGGGATTTGTAGTACAAAAAGGCAGTTACAAGATGTGCTGCTAAGAGACTTTTGATGAGGATTAATAATGGACTGGGCACTGAAGGATGGCAGGTAACCTGAATAATAGTTATTAGAACATTTGAATTTGTGGGATGCAACATACCATTGCAGAAGGAATAAGATCTAAGCAAAGATACTTAGGTTGATGTTGAGTTGTCCTGCCTTGTCAGATGTATGAGTTACTTAGATGACAAACCCTGTTAAGTGTTTATTATTTAATTATACAAATTGGGAGTTGGTAGAAGTTTTAAGACCCACATGTCTTAGGATGGATGCTACAATTGAGTGTTTATTCATGAGTGCCGATCATTTGGTGAGTGAAGGAAGTTATTGTTAAAATTTTCAGCTATATTTTACAATACATGAATACTCTGTCTTGTGTGATGACTACATATTCTATACTTTTGTTTTATGTTCACACAATATCTAGACTCAGAATTGAATTATCAGGCACACCATTGCAGTAAACTATTTAACTAAACTTAGTTACAGGACAGTTCTTAACAAGTAAAGAAAATTAAAATTGAAAATAAACAACTAAACTAAATAGGCAGTAGTAAATATTTGAGAAAGGTTTGATGCCTTCTGTTGAATTTCCATAGAATTTCCTTCTTAACTCTTTTTCAGTAAAAACTTTTTGCCCACAATTTTAATATTCCCTGTATTCATTATGACTTTATGTTCATGCAATGATACATAATAACATTATTTCCCGTATTATTAATATTATGTTCTTTTCTATTTAGAGTTGAACCATTATGAGAATATCAATAAGAAATAATATTTGTTTCTACGAATGGTTGTATAGATTAATGAGATAAAGGTGTCTCGTTCAATCACAGATGAAATTAATTTTCTTGACATTGAGTTGCTCATTGACTATGCAGCATTTGGTAATAAAAATTATATACAGAAATATTAGTAATTAGAATATTTGGATTAGTGGGGTACAAAATATATTTTTGCAGGAGGGAATAGGAACTATGTGAAGTTACTTACATTAATGTAGAGTTGGTATGTTATGTCAGGTGTATTAGTTGTTAGGCGTATCAGAGTCAAGGAATGCTGTGAAGTGTTTAATTGTGTAAGTTGCCAGGTTATCAGTAGGTTTCAGATTCACACCAAGTCTTAGAATGCAACAGCCAATAGTTCATCTCTGTGAGCTGATCATATAGTGAGTGGAAATAAATTATTCTCTGTTTATAATTAACATGTTTATTTCTATAATATCTGAAATTTCTATATTACATGTGTGACAATTCAAAATGATTATCTATATCATTGTTTATGTTAACAAAACATTTCGACTCTTGACTGAGTCGTGAAGTATACAATAAACTATTTTAATATACTTAGTTACTTGGCAGATTTTAACGAGCTATGAAAATCAACTTTAAATATAAACAATGAACAAGACTGTAAACAATCTTAAATATTGGATGACCGCTATTTCCTATATATCTCTTTTTCAATGATTTTTACCAAAGATTTTCATATTCCTTTTGTTCATCATGATTTTAAGCTTAAAAAAGAATCACAATAACACTATATCTGGTATTAGTAATTTTGTGTTCGTTATTCAGAATGAAACTATTGTTGTAACCTAAAGAACTGTTGGAATAAGAAATAAATTTTGTTTCTAGCAATGATCCTATAGAATATTAAGATAGACTCATTCAAACACTGTTCCAATTAATTCACATGACATCATTTGCTTAGAAACTACTCAGCATGTTTGTTTGAAATTGACTGAAATACAACAAGGCAGAAAATTGCATACAAGGCAGAATCAATTATATGAAAGGAAATAAGTAATTGATGTGATGATTCGTTACCTGTATTGTAGTTTATCATGCTGCATGAGATCAACCTCAAGTTCAAATATGGCTGTGAATACTAAATAAATGAAGGATGCAAGGGATATTATAGTGGATGTCATTGTGTAGTACATGTGACAGGGTATTTTATCAAAGAACTTGGGTACGTAGTCTATGAAGGAAAAATAAGTGCGTTCCTGGTGAGACAAAGAAAAAGTGTACTAACAACTTGCATGTGAATTTCTTGTTCTAGTCCGGTGAGGTTGATTCCTGAGGACATTAATACTACAGAATAATTCAAAACCCATAAATTTAGAAAAAATAGCGAATTAAACAATTTTTTAACATAGAGTTTACACTGCACATACTAGCAAAAACATACTTATATTTCATGAATGAGCATAAATATGTCTAAGAAGCTCATCTGATTCACCACAAAAATTAAAAAAACATCAATAACAAAAAATATTAAAATCATGCCAACAGTAAAACCACTGTTGATTATTGAAACCCTGCAATGTCTCAAAAACTAATAAAATGATTAGAACATGTGGATTAGAGGGGAATAAAATCTATATTATTGCAGGAGGAAGAAGAACTAGGAATTCACTTGGATTGGCGTACAGTGTGCTTGTTTTATCAGGTATATTAGTTACTTATACAACATACCCTGTTAAGTGTCCATTATTTAATTGTGCAAATTGGCAGTGGTATAGTAGGTTTCAGACCCAAGTCAAGTCTTAGAATGGATAGCACGGGCAAGTTTTAATTTGTGTGAGTCGATCATTTGGTGAGTGAAAGTAGTTATTCTGTTTATATTTCTCATCTATGTTTTACATTACCTGACTATTCTGTATGACTTGTACGACGACTCTATACAATATTCTATAATCTTGTGTTGTTTATGTTTATGCAACATTTTGACAGGATTGAATTATCAGGTACAGAATAAACTATTTTACTATACTTAGTTACATGACAGTTTGTAACAAGTAATGAAAATCAAAATTGAATATAAACAATTATCTCTACAGTTGAAAATTTTAAATTATGAACAAATTTATGGCATCTTCTACGTGAATTGCTATTTATGTGTAACATTTCTTATGTAACTTTTTCTTGATAATAACTTTTTGCTCAAAATTGTAATATTCCCAGTACTAATCATGTCTTTATGCTTAGAGAATAATTCACAATAATATTGTTTCCCGTATTTTTAATATAATAGCTTTTTCATTCAGAGTGAAAACATTGCGAGAACATCAATAAAAATAAATTTTTAATTCACATGACATTGAGGTGCTTAGTGACTATATGGCATGCAGCATGCAGAATATTTGAATGAATTGTTACTTATTAATAGTAAAATTGTTTTGTTAATTATGCGAAGGATTNTCCCCCCCCAGGGGACTTACATCTAGTACGTGTTTGGCGAACACGGGGCCCCGAGCTGAGTCTGGCATTACTTCCACTTACTTGTGCAAGGCTCCTTCCTTCCTCTTTCCTGACCTTCCTCGGTCACCTCTTGTTCTTTTCGATCCCGATGCTAGGGTATCTTTTATTTTCCTCTTTCTTTTTTTTATTTTATTTTTATTTTTGTAATGCTTTATGTAATGATATGTTGATATTTGAGTTTTGAGTTGTAATTCAGGAGTGTTTTTAGTGGGTATGGTTAAATTGTTCGGCGAGAGAGTCATGTTGGCTCTCCCTAGTGTGTAACCGCATTTACCCTACCTGTACAAGTTTTTAGGGCTCTAATGACTTAGATGTCAACAAGCCATAAAGCCCCACAAAACAAAACAAAAAAATCAACTTGAGAAAAAGGAATTTTTTCCTTTTGCTTGTCATTTTATTTGAAATTCCTATGTGAATTTGACCACTTAATGAAATAAGTAACTGAGGCATTTTTATAGGGATTGATGAGAATAGATTGAGAAGAGTAAATGTAGCTTATTGTCCTCTACAACATATTGTCATAAAAAATATTAGTAATTAGAATATTCAGATTAGTGGGGTATAAAATATATTTTTGCAGGAGGAACTAAGAAATATTTGAACATACTTATATACTCCTATTAGTGTAGAGTGGGCATGTTTTGTCAAGTGTATAAACTACTTAGACAACAAACCTTGTGGAAATGTTTAATTGTGTAAATTGGCAGGGTTATCAGTAGGTTTCAAATTCACACCAAGTCCTCTGGCACAGCCGATAGTTCACCCTTGTAAGCGGAACATTTGGTGAGTGATGGCAAATTATTCTCTGTTTATAATATAATCTGTATTTTTATATCATCTTAATATTCTATGTGACTGGAAGGACTACTCTAAATGATTAACCATGTACTTGTTTTGTTTGTGTTAACACGTTTTGACTCTTGACTGAGTCATCATCAGGTATACAATAAACTATTTTACTATGTCTAGTTACATGACAGATTTTAACAAGCAATAAAAATCATTAAATTTAAAAAAAAACAATCACTACAGTAGACAATATTGGATGTCTACTATGTGATTAGTTTTTAATGTGTAACATTTCCTATGTATCTCTTTTATTTTGATAATTTTTTGCCAAGATTTCAACATTCCTCAAGTTCTTCATGACTTGATGCTTAGAAATAGTTCACAATAACAATATATTCAAATATTATTAATATTATGTTATTTTATATTGAGAGAAGAACCACATTGTATAAACAGGAAAAAGAAATAAATTTTGTTTCTAGCATTGGTCCTACAGAATATTAAGATAGAAAGATAGTGTTGAATTACTGTTCAAATTAACTCACACAACATTGAGTTGCTTAGCGACTAGGCTGCATAACTGTTCAAAATTGATTGAAATATTACCTGCATAGGATAGATTTAATTATGTATGCAAAATATTCATAAGGAGGTATGAATTAACTCTGTGAAAATACAGGAGTAGGATGTAATTTCCTATTGTTTGTAATTGATGTAATGATACCTTGAATGTAGCCAAGTTTATTGTCTTCCTCATGATCTTCCTCTTAATCAACTATAGCTGTGCATAAGAAATAAATTTAGTATGTAATGGACGCTTTTAAATTGCATTTTTAATTCTGAAGTAAATGTCCCTGTTTATATATCAAATAGATTGCATAAAAAGTTATGTATGTAGGAGCAAATAAGTGCGAGTAAAAGAAAGGGTCTCCAGACGAGTTGCAGATAAATTTCTTCTTCTAGTAAAGTGATGTTGATCCATGATCCTTAAGAGCAATGCAGTATCCACTANCCCCCCCAAAAAAAAACAACAAACCATACTCTAATTCTTACTCGTAATACTCATACTCATAATGGACATACTCAAAATACTAGCAAGAACACACTTATGTTACAAAAAACACCAATCAAATCTCAAACTAACTTCATCTCCTTCCCACACCATAAAATGTAAGAGACCATCAATAATTAAAAAATTGAAAATTTTGTGGTTTCTGCCATGCCATAGCAAAAACAATGTTCATCACTGACACCACTCAATAAAAACAACAACTAAAACATTTTGGGGGTCTGTGAATCCGAAAATCTTAATAAAAAATTGCGTATCTAATATTTTTGGAGATAGCGAGGGATGAATTTGGACAATGACGTCACACCCCTCGCTATCTCGGAAAGTAAAGCAGATACGCAATTTTGTATAAAGACTTTCTGATTCCCCGACCCCCAAAACGTAAGGAACCGTCCTTAACTGAACTTTGAAAATTTTGAAAAAAATTGCGAAATCTTTCGAAATGTTACGTGTCGAGAGAATGACGGTTTCGTACGTTTTGGGGGTCTGTGAATGGGAAAGTGTGAATTCCTGTGGATATTTTCAAGTTTGCAAGTTTCACAGTATCAGCAAGAAGTATTTTGAAAATGTATTATATCTCTTTTTTGTGTAGCATTCGTTGCAGAAATAAAGGGTATTGAAATTGACCCCTTAGTTTTATTTCCGTCCTTTCATTTCCTCTCATGAATAGGGACATCCTGACAAGTGACTTCCCAGCGAATCCTATCTTCCGCAGTAGAGTCCAGTAGAAGCAAGTCCATCGATAGACTGCTTCTACTGGACTGTGCTGCGGAAGATGGGATTCGCTGGGCAGTCTCGGACGCTCTCTCAATAATCACAAAAGAAACTTCAGAGGGGAGATCGCTCTTTCTAGTACAAATCACCAAAGTTGCCTTACGTCTCTACCTCAGGAAAAAAACATTCAAAGCTTGGCTATTTCATTCACTTCACGCACACCGCCCTAGGAATGTTTTTTTCGTACAATTTTCACATCACACAAACTATCTTTATCATACATTTTCCACTTTTAAGAATTCTTTCATACTCATTCTAAGACAACAACATTTTATTATTCAATTCAATCGCCAGGAGTTCCACAATCATACTCTCCCACCTCTGTCGGACTGACAGCCACTACGATGCTCTGGACTGAGTCACAGTTTCACACACACACACAAGCATTCACACTGGCGCGAACTCGCAGCCTTGCCATCAGACTGATAGCCGACGATGCTCTCGACTCAGCCACCGTCACTTGTGAAATTTACTACAAATAATGTTGAATACCTGATGATTCTCTTCCACGATTTTAAACTTTCACCTTTCATAAAACGTGCATATCCCGGGATACGAACTCGTAGCCCTTCTGCTCGGCGTTATTGGTTCTGAGCTGTTGGATATTTCTGTAATAGTCCTAATCATGTACACACGTTTCATTACAACGCTACTTTGGAAATAAAGAGTTATCTAATGTAATTAAAGAATCAGTAGCATGTTATAATTTCAAATTTTTCTACCATTACTTTCGATCAAAACTTTCACTGCATACTTCAGACTGAATCAGACACTCCTCTTATTCCGTCGTCCGAGAAGTATTACCTCCGAAATTATATGGAAAACGATATAAGAATTTTACTTACCGATATTACTTGTTGATTCCGATACATGGTTGAGCAGTAATCTATCCACGATTGACACCGAGAAGCACACAAGTCATCAAATCACTGAGAGATGCACTTATACGAATATAATAAACACATGTTTTACACAACTCAGCTACATCTTGACATCTTAATATTGTCAACTTTCTTAGCGGATATCACAGTGGACACCCAACTTTTTTAATGTTACTTCTTTTATATTTCTTCCATACTTCACTTAGCACTATAAATGCACAAAGCCACTTTCCGGAGACAACATTCATACATTTTTTTACAAAAACAAAACTTCACTCGTTTCAGCATAGACCTGCCTCAATCAAATCAGTGCAAAAAACTTACCATTTTTATTACTAATCATTTATTTACTCCCATCTTCGAACAGGAGTTCTTGTTTTACAAGTTATAATTTTGCGTAGGCAGAAGCAGCGCGATTACATGCAGAAATCATGATACCATTCAATTTGGGTGAGAGGTAAACCAAAAAAATTGGTAAGCAATATTTCATCCTAGATCAATCACATTTTTTATACATCCATTCATGGAGGAGCAGAGTCCCGTCGAAATTTCCATTTTCTGTCACTGCGTTAGTTTCTGCTCCGCGTCAATAAAATAACAGTCACTAAGAATGACGCTGCTTATATGGTTAAATATTTATTCCACGAATACATTTGACCAGACATTCAATGGTAAAATAGCGACAACTACATTAAGATAGAAAACTATCCATAAATTAGTTTACTTCGTCGTCTGACAAAAAAATGACATGTACATAAAGATATACACAAACATTACATTCTCAAACTATCAATCATATCTACAAGGATGAAATAAAATATTAATTGCATCTCCTCTGTTCTCGTGTTCCTTCCCTATATATTGTAGTTGCTCGGGGTTCGCCGAATAAGGAACGTGTGGAGCCGGCTTTGGGCGAACATGTTTGCAGCAGGTGGCGGGATCTAGAACAGGAGACGAGCGGATCAGTCCGGCGAAGAAGTACCCGCTGCAACTTCCGCCAGAGCACTCTGTAGGCAACTGTAATAACTAACACGAGTACTTCTGTATCCATAGCATAAGATGCAACTGTCCTCTCGGTCACTTTGTCATCATCTTGTTTTTCATCTTCGATAGGGTCGGCAAGGATTTTAAAAGTACCTTGGCTGATTCCTGGGCAACAAGCATGATATACCGCTGTCCCATTGTATCAGTCTGTCTGTAAAGTACCTTTCAGTGCTTTGTGGATAGAATCTCTTCAAACTGTGAAATAGGAACATCTTTGACCACAGGCTCAGCGAGCATGAGCTCATTATATTTCTCAGGTATAATATCCATCTTACGAGACTGCAATTCCCGAAATGAAACTGAAAGTTCTGTTGGCCCATTAGGTTTCAGCGGTGTCTCACCTAAAGGTTCTGGTCCTCTTAACAGTCCCAGACACATTAGGGAAAGATTGTTCACCCTGTCCTTGTTCTTTTTGTCCCCTGGTATCAGTTTACCTCATTCTCTCANTCACCTTTTTACGTCTAGCTGTCCCTGATAATTTCTTATCAAGGTGTAGCTTGTTAATATTTGAGGCAGTAATGTCTTTGCTGAACAGCAAGCTCCCAGAATCTCTTTTTTCTATAGCTCCGCCCCTGCTGGTCCGATATTAGCTATACTTAGTAGCAGGATGCATAGTACGCCACTTTACCATTCTTTGAAGTATCGACATGGACCCCCCTACATCGTAAACAACTAGAGACATAAATGCTTTATTGTGAAATCAGCGATATCTATGGGCATTTATATTAGTTTCATAATCATAATAGAGTGCATAATAGTCTATAAAAGGCTTCAGGTTGCACAAATTTCAAGTCGTTCTGGATGTACTTTACTGGTTGCAGCGATCCAGAGTTACTTAATTCATTCGTCTAGTGGATCCTTGTACAGACGTCTGTGGTCCTTATGGGACCGCTTGTTCAGTTGTTCCTAGTGATACCAAGTTGCACGGCATGGCTTAGAAATAATAGTAAGCTATAACATTAAGCGTAAATCTTGACTAAAAATTGCACAGTGTGACTTAATAAAGCGGCGAAAAATCCCATATTTACATGTGTATGCCTAATGAAACAATGTAGATACCAAATTACATAAAAGAGGACGAAGGCAAATACGTTTCATTCACTACATTACTCTGGGTTTCAATTTGCTCCTCAGCATCGAATTCTTATTATGTGCACTTAAAGGTTGCCGTGTACTTCTTTGCGGGTCCCATAATTCAGCTTTCCAGTTTTTTATTTTCTTCTATTCAGTATATTTTTCCCAAAATTCTTTCAAAAAGACCTTTAAACATTATCTTATATCTGCGAAGTAACTTTATACCTAGGAAAAATAGTATTCTCCGAGGAATAATCGATAAAAAACCTTATCAACAATAATTAAAACATTTTACCTACTTTATCGTCAATAAAGCACAGACAGGCAACATCTTTGAATATAATACTTCTTTTCTCCTTGCAGCTTCAGTTAATATACTCATGTGTAATGAAAGAACGCAAAACATCAAAATGAATTCGGTAAGGTTTACAGATGGGGTTTCCCTCACCTACTCAAGAAAAAACACTCGTCATTAACATTAATTATATTATAATTCTTCTCATTTTTGGCGGATTTCACTCAAATTTCATTGATGATCTCCAAAATTGGTCCTCTCATCCAGTAACGGTGTATACGATAAACATCCCTTCGAGGTACAATTTGGCGGGGGAGACTCTCGAGCACGTCTTTGCAACGCCTTGTATTTATCTACCTTGTGTGATCTCACTCTTCTCCAACTATTTGACCTCTCCTCGACATGACTAGACTTGTACCCCTCTATTTCCAGTATATATCCGCGCCTTGTAGACACTTTCTCGCTCATGTGTGCCTATGTGCACAAAAACGTACATGCTAGTTTGTCGCCATAACCCAAATGTGTCCCATTTTATGATTTCTTTTTAAGCGTTGTATGGCTATGCAGTTCAATGCGCAAATGTCTGTAAAATGTCAATCTTTTTTCTCCATTGCAGCAACGTCCGTGTAGGACAGTAGACCAACGATGGATGGGTTGCTTTTATCGCATGGATACCACCAGTCCTGGAAATTATCACTAAATTAGCAAGTCATGTAGTGTGCCATAAGTTTATTGTAACTACATTTGTGTGTAGCTCTCGTTGCTGATAATAAAGAGAAACTAAGGCTCAATCCCTTCGTGTTATTGTTATACCTTTTCTCTTCCTGTCCTGAGTAGGGACATCCTTACAATTCTCTCCAAATGACTTCCCAGCGAATCCACTTTTGCACTAGAAACTATGGTCTCTGCGTCCAGTAGAAGGAGAAAGTGCCCTTTGCATTCCTTTAACATTTACACCTACATAGATTATTAACCAGATGTTGGGAAGGTAGAGTCTCTTTGAAAAAAGGTAAGTAAGAACACTTCTGTGTAGTGTAGTACAATCATGAAAGGATACTCAGATAAATAGTAACGTTGGGGTTGCTTAGTGGTACACGAAAGCTATACCCTAAAAATTACATTATAAATACCATTTGAATGTTGTTAACAAAGTAAACTTACATACACTTCGTAGTCAATTATCATGTCTTCACAAAGAACAGTAGTAATGAACAAGGCATTATAGCTGCACGGTCAGCATAGAGACAACATGACAATCGTACAAGAGAGAGAAGGACGGTTCGCATCCCGACGCGTCCAAGATTATGAGCAGTAAAAATTTGAAATTGTGGACGCTTCTCGTCATGGTATCGATATTAACAAACCAATTTTTCAAATGTGACTGTATCGCAATCCAATGAGTCTTGGACCCAGTACCACCTGGTACGACTCATGACCATGAAAGCCAGTGCTTTTAATTAAATGTTATCAGTTTTAGTTAATTCGTTCACAACCTTGCTAATAGATCGCGCCAGAGTGAATGGTTTAGTAAGATGTAATGATAACAGAACGCACTTTCTGACATAAAAAAGGGAGATAAATCCTACTTCTAAAAATATAACTAATTTTTCACAATATCAAGTCTAAAAAGGTCGCTAATGGTGTGTAATATTATGATGGACGTAAGGCAACCAAAAATAAAAATTTAATATTCATAAAACAATTTCTAGGAACGATCCAAAAAATTGAACCCGTCCGTAATATGACCTATCAGTTCCATAAGACAAACGGAAGAGCTGAAAAGTTACGCGCGAGAGGGTGCTCGTGGGCTGATCGTCATTTACGGAATCCAAATGGTTGGATACCTGACGTCAGACCTCGCGTTACCACAAGTGCGCGTAGGAGGCTGGGGTGCTAGGAGGTGGGGCACGTGGGACTGATCGTCACACGGTATCCAGATGGCTGGGTATGTGACGTCAGACCACGTGTTTACCACAAAGGTACAACATAACCGTGTTCTTATCAAACCTAACCTCACTTTTAATAAAACTTATAATAAAAATGTCTAACTCTTTGATAGAACACACTTATTCTTCTTCTCTTCTGTTACTAATCACTCAAAATTCTTGCAGCTTTCTATTTAAGAATGTCAACTTGAGCGGGTATAGGGAATCATTTGGGAATGATTAAAGTTTTACACCTAACAATTCTGGAACCCGCCCCCTTCCCCAGCGTTTTTGACTTTCACTTATACATTCGATAGCTTTTCACAGCTATGGGGTCAAATTATTTGTAGTCAATTAAAAATTAATTGGAAAGATCTAGGGACTTTTTATCGCTTTTATTCGTTCACGCATCATTTACTGCGTTAATTAAAGCGTATTAGTTATTAATAATGCGTCAATTACGCGTATTATTGCGTATTTTCATATACCTTAACCCTTTTAGGATCTACGTCACATGCTACGTCATGTTCAACGTCATAGGTGCTTCAGGTTCAAAATTAATAAAATACGCAATATAAACGCGTAATCGACGCATTATTAATAACTAATACGCTTTAATTAACGCAGTAAATGATGCGTGAACGAATAAAAGCGATAAAAAGTCCCTAGATCTTTCCAATTAATTTTTAATTGACTACAAATAATTTGACCCCTTAGCAGTGAAAAGCTATCGAATGTATAAGTGAAAGTCAAAAACGCTGGGGAAGGGGGCGGGTTCCAGAATTGTTAGGAGTTAAACTTCAATCATTCCCAAATGATTCCCTATACCCGCTCAAGTTGACATTCTTAAATAGAAAGCTGCAAGAACTTTGAGTGATGAGTAGCAGAAGAATAAGTGTTAGAAATTTTTATTATAAGTTTTATTAAAATTGAGGTTAGGTTTGACAAGAACACGGTTATGTTGTACCTTTGTGGTAAACACGTGGTCTGACGTCACATACCCAGCCATCTGGATACCGTGTGACGATCAGTCCCACGTGCCCCACCTCCCAGCACCCCAGCCTCCTACGCGCACTTGTGGTAACGCGAGGTCTGACGTCAGGTATCCAACCATTTGGATTCCGTAAATGACGATCAGCCCACGAGCACCCTCTCGCGCGTAACTCTTCAGCTCTTCCGTTTGTCTTATGGAACTGATAGGTCATATTACGGACGGGTTCAATTTTTTGGATCGTTCCTAGAAATTGTTTTCTAAATATTAGGTTTTTATTTTTGGTTGCCTTACGTCCATCATATTATTGCACACCATTAGCGATCTTTTCAAACTTGATATTGTGAAAAATTAGTTATATTTTTAGAAATAGGATTTATCTCCCTTTTTTATGTCAGAAAGTGCGTTCTGTTATCATTACATCTTACTAAACCATTCACTCTGGCGCGATCTATTAGCAAGGTTGTGAACGAATTAACTAAAACTGATAACTTTTAATTAAAAGCACTGGCTTTCATGGTCATGAGTCGTACCACGTGGTACTGGGTCCAAGACTCACNTTGAAAAATTGGTTTGTTAATATCGATACCATGACGAGAAGCGTCCACAATTTCAAATTTTTACTGCTCATAATCTTGGACGCGTCGGGATGCGAACCGTCCTTCTCTCTCTTGTACGATTGTCATGTTGTCTCTATGCTGACCGTGCAGCTATAATGCCTTGTTCATTACTACTGTTCTTTGTGAAGACATGATAATTGACTACGAAGTGTATGTAAGTTTACTTTGTTAACAACATTCAAATGGTATTTATAATGTAATTTTTAGGGTATAGCTTTCGTGTACCACTAAGCAACCCCAACGTTACTATTTATCTGAGTATCCTTTCATGATTGTACTACACTACACAGAAATGTTCTTACTTACCTTTTTTCAAAGAGACTCTACCTTCCCAAAATCTGGTTAATAATCTATGTAGGTGTAAATGTTAAAGGAATGCAAAGGGCACTTTCTCCTTCTACTGGACGCAGAGACCATAGTTTC
>NNCF01128330.1:272876-286426 GCA_002313205.1 Laupala kohalensis | reverse complement strand
TGACCTGTTGGCTTGACCAGTGGTAGCTCTGTGCTTCATCTTGTAGCACTATGCTGTAATTTTCAGAAAAATCACAGATGACAACAAATTCTGATACTTTCAGATTTTCCTTTGTATAGTTTAGAAAAGATCTCTGCTGTTTGGCTTTGAAGTCATGCTGAACCAAAGATGACAACTTGCTACAGAATAAATCCATAAATTCATCTGAATCTTTCTCTAAAATCTGTAGATTACAGCAATCAACTGAAACCCACTGGGGCAATTGACATTTTTCAACTGAACTTTCAGCAAAGAATTCTTCCAAAATTTTATGTATTTCATTTCCACCTAGACAGTAAGTACATTTCCCCATGTCGCAATCAACAGACGATGGGTTACAAAGCATTTTTGCAAGGTACTGCTTGTAATTTTGCAATTTACCATTTGTTACAGTGTTCAATTTAGAATTTTCTATCATTAGTTTCACGTTTTGGTGAGTTGTGCACACGCAAACAGAGTGTGTGCCACTTTGTCCAGCTAATATACAATGTTTAGGTCTCAATTCAGCAAATTTAGAGAAACCAATTTTTATGCTGGGAAACTTGTCCTTAAAATGTTTGTGCGCTTCCTTAAGGTTACACAATATGAGTCTTTGTGAAATCTTCGATTTATTTCAGTAACTGTTACACAATCTTTGATACCCAGCATTGCTCTACTAACTTCATCATGTTCATAAAATGAATGTACAATTTCTACTATCTGTACTGGCAAGCTTTTCCCTGGTTTTAAATTTGGACTTTCCAAAAAGCCCTTTTCTCTAAGAATTTTTTTTGATTGCCTGACCATGTAGTTTCGTGCATCAAATTCACGCATTATCTTTCTAATGCTCCAATTTTCAGGTAAACATGTTAGAAGCATTACTTGTACCACTGGAAAATTTAATTTTCAGATTTTTGACAACTTCTGATTTTTCGATATTACTTTCTGATGAACTTTCAGCAGCAGCAGGAAAAAGTTTGTGTTTCATAGTAGAGGCAATTTTTCTTACTTTCGATGCACTATACTTCTTGCATTTCATTTTTTTCTTTATAATGGGAGACTCACCCAACTGTTCAAGAGATATATTCAGTGAGTTTGTTGTAAGGTCTGTGTCACTGTCCAAGAATGTTTATGAGTAAGAATGATCTTCAACATTTTTGTATAGTAGGGACTGCATTTTTGAACATAGTAATTTGAACTTGTCACAACCAACTTAGGCTGATATCTGACAGAAGACTGTTCTTGAACAGAAGTATTGAATTGAATTATTTTTGTATTATAATTTCACTATATTGCATTATCTCATTAAAATAATATATTTATTATAAATTAATATAAATAATTATTGTAATCATTATAATTATTAACTTAAATAATTACAATATCAATAATATAAATCATAATAATTATTAATTATGATTCAAAAATTATTATTAATTAATTTATTATTTTAATATTATTAAAATTATTTTTTCATGAAAAGGAGCTTTATTCTTCAATTTTTTGTAACATCCCAAATTTATATTTTGCCCTGTGATTTATAACACTACTAGCTATTCATGGAATTAATTTAAAAAATTTAAAATATGTACTTTTAAGAAAATTTAAATTTTAAATTAAGTTTTAACATTTTTTCTCCTATCTTAACCTATATAGTGTTGCATTATCATAAGAAAGGGAATTAAAAATGCTGTAAAATGTCACCAATCCCAGGTCTGTAGCTCAATTAGAAAAGTTTCTTCAGCAATTCAAAAAATTGGTGTTGCGAGTTTTTGGACTCATTCATGACAACTTTACAGCCTTGTAATTCAAAAACCAATCGACATACCCCAGTAAAATTTCATATTTTTCCTAGTCTATATCAATAGTACACCTGTGCCAAATTTCAAGAAAATCCGAGATGGTGAGGATAAAAATGCTCTTTTTTTTTGTGTAGATTTGACATGGAATGACCCTGTTCTGTTTTCTATTGAAGCTTTTTCTTTTGAGTTCCAAGTTCGGATTTCTCCAAGATATTTAAACTTATTTACAAGCTTAATTCATTTATCATTACTCAATTGCATGGTTGGTGTTTCAACTGGGAAAGTTGACATCATTTAGGTTTTTTCAAATGATACTTATAACCCAACTTTCGCTGTTCCTTTTTCCATTTCTTCCATTTGAAATTTATCTTCTTCCTCAGTATTTGCATGTAGAGCAAGGTCATCTGCGAATGCTAGGCAATTAAGATTGATATTTTTGCCCATCTTAATGTTTACTGGATATACCTTATTCCATTCTCGCATGACTTTCTTCAGTACACAGTCGTAATAGGGATAGTCCATCCCTCCGTTTAAGTCCAGTTCGGATTTCAAACGGTTCAGACAATGCACCTCTGAAGTCCAAAGCCCGCAATTTATATGACATTTTACACAACAATTTTCATCAAACATTGAGGGGCAACTTTGTATAATAAATCTATGCTACGATAATTAACATTTGACGTGGAATGTCTGGTGAGAGAAAATAGTAAAAGGTAATTCCAACCACAATTTTCTATCTTTTACTACATGAAAACATTTTATTACAATACTACATATTAAAAATAAAGAAGTACACTGTTTAATTTTTGCAGATTGAAATAATATTAATTTCTTGATAACAATCAATACATCACATTACAAATAAATAAATATGTCCCATTAGTTTTATTCATTGGGCAACATTTAGCTTGATCACAACCCGTGCAAGCACAATGAATCAAAAGTGTAAAGAATATGGCCCGCGAAGATAAGTTAAGTTGGACACTACAGATGTAGATGACAATGGCAGACAAGACAAAAGCAGCAAACAACAACTTAAATATCTCTTCAGAATTCCCAATGACCTCTAAAAAAATATTTTAAAAACTAATACAGGTTTTTGACCACAGTTTTAAAGAAGTTCACCAATTTGAAAGATTCAAAAAGTAATTATTCTTGAAAATAAATTATTTTATCATGAGACAATAAATTTCATCCAAATATTTGAGATTATATATTGCTTACATGGCCAGAAAAGTGAGATGAAAGCTAAAATTGATACTAGCATATATAATTGCACCCATTTGAATATTTAAAAGATTTAATTCTGTCAGTAGAACAACCTTAATTAAGAAAAACATGCTAATAACACATTACCTCATTTCTAAAGAATAAAGAAAATACATTTACATCATACATGGTTAAATCTGTTAGCTAGGAAAAGTTAATAACACAAAAACTCAGTAAAATATGTTTTCATTTGAAATGCAGAAAAATTAATATTATGAGTATTCTTCATATTTATGTGAGTTGCTTTGAGACGTCTTCACTTAGTTAAAGAATGCTAATTGAGTAATTACAGAACAGGTTCCATAAGGTAATACAATGATTACAATAATTTTTTTTTAAATTCATTAAAATTCTGTTGTCATCAATTACCTCAGAGCTAATGTTTAATACGCTAAATATTAAATAAAAAATTAAAATAAATCAGTTACAAATAAATTTATTTCATCAAATTTTATTTACATTCATTTATGTTAATTGTCCAAACATCCATACAATGTACTCCTTTAAATTAACTTCTTAGTCTAATCCTACATTGACAATATTGAAAATAATAATAATTTTACTACTAGTTTTGATGGCATTAATTTTAATATAATAGAGAAGTTGCCGAAACATGGAGTGCCAAAATTGACAGGCAACCTAAATTTGAGCCTGTATCAACAGTACAATGCCACAAGAAGGAAAATTGACATCAGAACTTGCTAGAGTATAGTATTAAGTAAAAATAAAGACGTCAATTAAGCAATGTCCACATTATGCTTTTCTACACTTCACATAGGTTATGAGAACATTGAATTAGAGAATAATTAAAGTGTCTTCATATGAGTTATTATATAATGTTGTATCACACATTAGATGGACCAACAACATAGTATTGGACGCAACTGAAGACAATCAAATCACTACAAGAATTATTAAATAGTTCGATCACACAGCACTTGAGAAAGTAGGTACAAGGCAAAAATACAAAATAATTTAATATAGATATTTGAACATTCACAAGAGAAAAATTACAACCTTAAATAATAGTGGAATGAGCTACAAAATGGTAGAAAAGAACACCCATACTTATTGTACATACAATTGTAACATTACAACAGCCAACAGCTACAAACAATAAAAGAGAACACTGACTAATTATCTTAGCACACTCAAACTCCTGAGTATGACCACAAAAAAGTGGGCAAAAAATATATCCTTCAGAACCCGTTAAACTAGAAAACTTTCTACCACCATCATCGTCATGCAAAAGTAGGCTGTAATAAATTAATAGGGCACCAGCCAGTCACAATGTAAATAATACAAAATTATAAATAGCTCTAAAAAAAACTCCTCACTCTTCACAAAGAATCCTTACTTACCAAGTCAATTAATGTTTTTAAGTTATCACAGAGAGAGATGCTGTCATATTACAATGGGTACCATCTCTTCTGATAAAGTGCATTCAATTTATAATCATATTCTTATTTGACAGCATTTCTTTAAAAATAAACAACTACTTCTTTGTAATTTTAGAACACAGAGTTCTTACTAAACCAAATAAAAATACATTTACTTGTCAAAGAATTATAATGCTATTATGCCAGTGAAAGAATCAGCTCTGCTTATGAAGAATTAAGGCACTGTATTAAGTTCTAAATGACACACAACTCAAAGTTCCTCAAGAATGCACAGTTTACTTCTCATCCTTGGAAATATGTGTCAGCAAATGTTCTTTAAGTTTGGGTATGTCTTTAAGTTTTTCAGAGCATTTATGACATTTTAATGGTGTGTTCATGAGTTCCTTGGCTTTCTGTTGTGTTATTTGTTTTGCATACCCATTTTTTTCAACAAAAGCAATCAGGTCTATAAAAAAAAATTGTAGGTAACACATCTTCAAAAGACCAATACATCATAAACATAGACGAATCTAAAAGTAAACCTAATTGCAGAATTTAATAATGTCAACTTACCTTCTGAAGGGATAAAGAATGAAGTGTGAAAAGAGTTCCAGTGTTTTTTGTACTTCAGGGCTGGAGAGACGAAGTCATCACTAATTACATGTAAATGTAATCTAAACATGCTCGCAATTGAATGATATCCAAGTCTAGAGAAATTAAAAATTAAAGCAATATATTATGGTCTTAAGAAAGAAAAACATAGCATTTTATAAAAAGTTTCAGATACTTGAGGTCATTGCCCTTTGCAAAAGCTCCAGCACAATTTTAAAAATTTACTCGAGTAAACAAATACTATTTGTTCTCACCGAAAGCTATAACGAGGATACCGTTTAGCAACCTTTTCTCCAACACTCTGCATGTGCTGCAAAAGTGAAACATGGTCCCTCTTCAGTTTATTAATATTTGTTATTTCTTCTTTTGGCAACACAAGAAAATGATGTTCTGCCTAAAAATTCAATCCAAAGATTAATTTCAAATAGAATAACATTCTAATAATAATTAATAACTGGTAAATAACTTATTTAGCATAAACAATGAAATATAAATAATATGATCATAACAAACTAATCATGACTTTCTAACATGAAAAAAAAACGGTATTTTAGCTATAATAAAGAAAGAAGTTAGGTTACCTTGGGATACTTGTCCTTAATCACAACCACCTGGTCATCTTCCTCCACAATAGACTCGGGATCTTTGATAGCTTGAACGAGACCCATGGCCCAGAATCCTTTTTTAGCTTCAGGTTCTTCTTTATCATCATTCTCTGCACTACGTTTTGAAGCCATGATCTACAGTTTTCACACTTACGCACAAGAACCGAATAAAGCTTGCGAGCCCTCAGCCCTTAGCATAGGCGATTAGTATTCGTTGATTTAACCCTCCACACCACTGACGAACAGACGAAGTGGAGCACTCAAATACACCAGCAGTGAATCAAGATGGATGATGATCTTGGTTACAAGAGAACCATAGAAGAAAGCCTTTCGGCATGGGACTTATGTTTATCTAAGAAGGATAGAAGTAAGCGTGTCAGAGAGTAGAATGCTGGATCTGGAACTCGCGCAAAGTAGCAACATGCCCAATCAATTAATCCCAAAACAACGTATTATCACAAGAAAATAGTATTTTACCTATGTAATACTTAATTCAAAATACTAAAATTTAAAACTACGTTTTAATGTAAGCTAGCGTAATTCATACTAGCAAGAGAACGCAAGTTCTATAATTTCGAAGCCGAAATTAAACCGATTACAATGAAGTATAATTCGTAATTTAAGTCGTTTAATTTGAAAAACGATAGAAAATCATAATTCCTATCAATTACCATAAAGACATCCACGACATTGCGATTCTATTGACAAAACTTAGGTTTTAAAGTAGCATCTCAACGAGTTAGCTGCCTTATGAATTGAGCTCGTTTTTATGCAGAAACAACGAAACATGAACGAATAATAGCCCCATTGTGTGCGGAGTTTAAGTGTTCTGGACTAAAAACTCAGGAGATTAGGTCTTAACTTAAATCAATAAAGTATTTTTTCTGCATCCCGTTGACGAATACAGATGGTCAATTCCGGGTAAATTGCAGGCATTGGCGCACATTAAAAATTAAATTCACCGCGCGAGTTTGTTGTCATTTTCCTGCCACGCCCCCCGCCGCTTTGCTTGTCACTACAAATTCTTTGGCAAAGGATTAATTAAACAGTTGTGCACGCAAGATCGCTATCTTCCAGAAAAGTACGGAACTTAATGCCACTGTCAATTATTCTTTCGCTCCATCTGGAACATAGAAACTTGTTTACGAGGCTGTTTCGTGTTCTTGTTGACGTATATATGCAATTCCAATTATAAGTGATTATTTTTACGTAATTGTACGGTTCTTCAAAATTTCTTTCGTGTAAATTGAGTAAAATTGAACATATTTTCACACCTGAGACTCCTTGATATATTCTCTACCAGGTGGTGTATAATTTTTACACCCAGCAAGAGGAATCATTGATCCCTTACTTATCCCGATTCTCCCTTCAAGATTTTAGAGGGGAAAAAACGAAAGGAAAAAAACTCCTTCAGGGCATCACTAAGATACTGTTTAATTTTGATAATAAATGTGCAATGTGTGAGGAATTGTGATATAAAATGCTAAACCTATGTTTGATTTCATTTTTTCAGATTCAAGTAAATGTTGTGAAGTTAAAATGACCAAATATTCTTCACTGATTGAAATTTAACTTCAATTGCAATAGTATTTTTGTTACTAACAAACACCTTTGTCACTACTGGCTTAGTTGTATACTTCAATAACCCAAATAATACAAATTCTCTCTAAAATGTAACTTGAGTAGAAGTCCAAGTCTGATTCCAATATGTTCTTTGGAAATGAAGTTAACAAATGAATTCTAAATGACGAGTTAATTGATAAACCAGTCCTTTCATAAAACCAATTCAACTGGTAACTGTGCTACATTTTACACTTGCCAAAAAGAGGGGAAAAAAGTTTCCAGTCAAATATTCAGATTAAAAGTATTTCAGAAACAATTTTAAAGTCTACTTCATCAATATAGCTTTAAATTCTATTAGTCCCTAAGAATTTTGGAATGTTCAATATGAATCTCAAGAAATGGAGGAAAAGAAGCACATTGTTTCTTCCATTACGCATCTTCAGTGACCTCGAATAGTAAAGAAAACAAATTCCACACAAATCAATAGATGACGACTTTAGGACTCGAAAACAGAATTTATGTCTCAACCACACACAATATTTTAACCAGAACAGTTTAGGACAGCAATGTACCACTCTCACCCTCTTTGTTTCTAGCAATATGAAATGAAAAGATTAAATATAAAGAAATTAATTTATCTTTGTTATTTGCTCCATAGTATATGATGATAAACTACAGAAATTTGCAATTTATAAGATTTCAGAAGAAAAACAAAACAAAATTATAATGAAAATAGATAGTCTACTTGGAACTACCCACAGAGTAAGACAACAAAAGTATACAAAATTATTTACATTTATTTACAAATTATGATACAAATTATCAAAGTATATCTCAAAAATGAACAGGTACAATGAACTCCTTAACTTCTCGAGGGATGGCCATATCATTCAGAACAGATTCAACACTGATGTTACAATTCTGCCTCTCCCTCCATAGCCAAGAACGCACTTTGACTCTACATAAAGTCTTCAAAGTAAAAGTCTTTTCACCTGAAAACATTAAGCACATTTTAAATCTAAAAGCTGGGCAGCTCCTTCACCCTCAATTAAATCATTATGTAGTAATATTTCTACATTAAATACTTATTTCAAGCACACTTAAATCAGTTCTGAAAAACTATATATCAGATGGAATCGGGAATATACTTATACCGTACCATTTTGGTATTAAAATAAAATTTTTCAGAGAATGGAGTGGTAGGACCTCAAAAACAAGTCACAGTGTGAGCAAAAATGGGCAACTTTCAATAGAGATTCCAGGCAGATTTAATTTTCTTTTAGTCTTTTTTTAAATTATTATTTTATTAACTTTACATTCACACTTTCAGTGATAGCTTTTGTTTATTATTCATTAAATTTTGTAATTCAAGTAAAATTAACATACATTTACAATGCCATGTATTAACAATCAGGTTTTGGATAAGTCAACACTTTTTAGACCACATTGTGCTGGGCAAGTGAGGTTCTACTGATAGAAAAATTCCAATCTAAAAATGGAAATGTAAAAAATTTTTTTACAAAGGATATAAGAAATCTTCACATGGGATGTTACCTGTACATAGAATTCTTTTAAGGATGGTTAGATTTTTAGGCACACAAATCCATGGAGCAAAGAAGCTGGTCAATCTGGTTAGTTATGCTAGTCCTGATTAGTCTTGCCCAGAAGGTCATTTGAAATACCAGGAACAATTAGTTTTTCTACCCCTTTTGCATGGTTTTGTTGATGCTAGGAATATATTTTTAATTCCTCACACCACATTTTTAATACCACATTCCATAACAGCATAGTTACAGATATGAAATCAGTGAAGATGAGATTCAATCTCCTCACAAGTAATAGCCACAAAAAAACAAGTGTTTTCTGGCAAGACCTGTCAGGAAGTTGCTCCAAAGAAAACTGTTAGATAGAAAAAAAGGAGATATCATGCAATATACTTTCTGTTAAGAGATTTTTGTACTGTCTACTTCCACTTCAACAGATGTTAATGCATTTACGAACTAAATATATAAACAATACAAATGAAAATAGAAGTACTACCTATTTTCATTGAATTAGAAAGTAGTACCAAACACTAAACATGAAAAGTGCATAACACCTACCAATAATTTCCTCTAGTGTGGGAAATTCAGCTGCACATAAATTGCATGAGCACTTTTTGAGAGAGTTCAGCATCTCCTTTAATGCTGTCTGTGACTTAGAAGACAAATGCAGTAATGCCTTAATAACTTGAACATTGACTGTTTGGTGCTTCACCAACCATTCAAGAAGTTCATCCCATGTACGAGAGAAACAGCGAGCCAAAATTGGCAATAGCAAAGTCTGACTAGTAGCACATGTCCAAGGTAGCATCACAGCTAATACACAATCTGGAATCCCCAAACAATCATAGCTGTGAACAGAAAAATGAATTGTAAGTTTGCAAATTCATAGATGAATAAGGTGCATAAAATATAATTCATAACAATCTTCAAAACTCAAAATATATCCCAAAACAAGCAAGGTACCTGATTCTGATAAAATTATTGCTCAAATGAAACAGTTTAGAGATAACAAACCCTCACAATGTTAACCTACAATGGTATGTAGTACACTAAAATACTTCTTAAGTTCACACAACCTTCATGATTTGTTGACAAATTCTTTTTCCTCTACTTAAGGAAAAAAAAGAAGTCAGAAACAAAAATTAAACTATTTGAAGCAAATATTTCTGTATCTGAAGTCCAAATCCCATTACAGATTGCGATATTTCAACTTGCAAAATAAATATAACTATGATGAACTTCTGATTCTTGATTAACATCACTAAGCAAAATATCTGAAGACATTTTCTAAGTAACCAACAGCAAAAAATTAATTTTCTTATTTACTCATCAGAAAAAGTCAAATTTACATTAGATTTCAAGGATTATATATTTGAAGGGCAATCTGAAGAGAGATGAAGATTAATGATGAAATTGCAGAGAGAAATTAAGTATCAAATAAAAGAGAAAACACATCTTCACCTAGCATTAAAACCTGGGACCTTCATATTAGCTTAATTAACACATTCACAACTGATTATTGGATATCATGCTTGGCAAGTCAGACACAAGAAAGACATGCAATACACCATATCCGATGCCTATAGCAGATTGAGGTGTTTTTCTTCCACCTGACCTCAGAATTTGAGAAAAGACAACATTTTCAATGCCAATATTGTTAACTGTTCTCTGACTTGTAATGTCACGTGTACATTTGAACAATGTACACATGACGTACAATGAACAAACTTTTTTAATAAATAATAAATAAATCGTAACATATATTTGTTTGTATAATTAAATAAACTTATCATATAATTCAGCAGATAAGACATCCTTCAGATAAGACCAGGAATAATTTGTCAAGTTTTATAGTTTTAGCATATATCTATTCCATGAACCAACCCTCAAAGGTCTATGAACTTAATTTAAAACAGCGATCATTTGGATAAAAATACTACATAGTGTATATGGAATTATGTCGTATTTTTGAACGAACAAATTTTATTTTCTTGCATCTAGCAGCACTGTCTTGTGATCACTTCAATAAACATATCAGAAGATCAATAAACATACAACATTGTTACGCAAACAACATACAAAAGGTGGAGCTAGCTGTATCACTTGATGTGCTGCAAGATTTCGTGTTCAAATCATGGGAAAAAGTAAAAGTGGAAACTGTGATCAAAACCTTCAAAAATGTGGGATTTTCAATGCTATGAATGGAACTGAGGACAATTTGTTATGGGATGCTGATGACAAAGAGGAAATCGACACGCTAGGTACAGAATGGCACCCATATGACAAGCTTCTCAACAACTTGACCTATTTCCTTTAGATAATTAAATTCTTTTTGACCAGTCCTATAAAACAATTTTAAAGCCTTTTTTCAAGCTTCAAATATCATCTTATCTATGGATATACATGGAATTTCACTCTAAAAAGATCATCACTACCAGTAAAGAATGATGCATTTTTTACCAGAATAAAGTTCCCACTTTCTTTCGAAAAAAATTGGCCAAAAAAGAGGGGGGGGACTATATTCGCAGTTTAGGAAGGGAAAGATGCACATCCAAAGTTTCGTGGGGGAAAATGAATTTAACAAACACAAGTCATTTACATATCAAAATGTAAAGCTAATAGAAATAACTTTCATGCAGGTAAAACTACAGAAATAATTAGAAATAGTGAACACTTTCATGATGGACAATCGTCACCTGTTTTTCAAGGACGGCAGGATTTGATGCTGTTTGAAGTGAAAACCGAACTGGTCCATGTCATCTACTGCAGCCACTGTACTGACTGTCTAGCCAACAAGGCTCTGTCAAGAAACTGGGATCTCCTTCAACACTACAAAAGTTGGGCGATCAAAGAGGCTTTTACGCAACCTTCAAACTATGAGTTCTAAATGCTAAAACAAATGGAAATAAAGCAGCGGCACGAGAATTCGAAGTAGAGCCAAAGTTTGTGTGGATCTAGTGGGGACAAGAGGAGAAGTTGAACTGCCCCAGTTAGCTCTTCATTTTAAAATTCTTATGATTCTACTTACCAGAGCCAACCGTTTTACAAGGAATTTTGAATGAGCAATTCCCTTCAGAGAGACTGATTCTAATCAATATCTAATCAAAATAAGGGGAGAGGGATGCTATATTTGGAGGGGGCTATATTTAGGTAAAAATGGAGTAAGTAAAATCATATCTCAGTATTATGTGTGAATGCATAAACACCTCTAAATGCATAGAGGTATTCTCTTGTATAAACTTAATATAAACATAATCATTCATAAAACAGAAACCTACCTACTACAATAATCAACTTTGGCTCCATTTTCTATTAACACATGAAAACATTCATTCCTAATGTATTTGATCCGATCAGAGTTATCTGCATGAGCACCTCCAGCAATGAGAGCCACCAGAGGAGGCACATCATCCCAAGCCTTTGAATTTGCACCATAAGTCCCTGGAAAGAAAAGTAGAAAGAAAAATGAATAGTTGGCAGCATATTGATTGGAATATGAATAATAAATTTATTGTCAAAAAACAGTACAGACTGCGTATGACCACGTGCAGGACAATAAACTAATTTACTCTCCGGAAGAAAGCAAGGGACACATCCCATCAATTCAGATCAAGGGCCCTAAGGCAGAGGCGGATTCAAAAATTTCAGCAAAAGTTCCTAGATAAGATAAAAAGTATGCTGCGAACATATTGACATAATACATATATTATGTCAATATGTTTGTAATTTAACGCAAATATGTTTGTAAATTTACATGTACAAGTTATTATCGAACTATAGATTATTCTGAGTATAGTGTTTAAAACTCATAAGAGTTGAAAAAACACTAAATTCACGATTTATTGTTACAATAAACACGCCCCTAGACAAAGACTTGAGAACCTGTATAAGAAATCCGCCTCTACCCGAAGGAAAAACGGAGAAAAACCCGGGCCAGGATGGGGCTACAGAATTAATGTACACAACCGTGCCAAAGTTGAGTACACATAAAACTAAATTAATATGAGCCATACGGCAACACAACCATGCAAGAAAATAGTTTTTGAAATTGTTATAAGTTATTTAAAAAGTGTTACAGCAATGGCGTGATAAAGTACAAGACGAATTTTGCCTTTAATTAAAATCAATAAATTCATTTACAGTGTAGAAGCGCTGGTGCAGGAGGTAGTTTTTAACAGCGGATTTGAAGATATTCAATTTCATAATGTCTTTTATATTCTTGGGCAAAGAATTATATACAACGATTCCCAAATGATAAGGTCCTTTTTGGCAAAGAGTGGTTGACACTCTAGGGCAATGAATATTATTTCTATTGCGAATATTGTGTTCGTGAACGAGACTGTTTCGTATAAAGCAAGGGTGGCACTTCAGTAACTCGGTTTTAACAAACACAACCGTTTCATAAATATAAATGCAGGGAAGTGTTAAGATATTTAATTCCTTGAATAAAGGTTTACAAGAGTTTCGGGGATGAGATTTACAAATTATCCGAACTATCCTCTTCTGAATTCTGAAAGTTTGAATGCTCTGACCGGAATTACCCCAGAAGGTAATGCCGTAACGTAAATGGGAGTACATATTTGCAAAATATGCGCAACGGGAAATCCATGGACTAACTGCGTTAACTAAGTTTCGGAATGGGTAACACAATTTGTTTAATTGGGAATTAAGATTTTCAACGTGACAATTCCATTTGAGGTTGTCTTGAATATGGAGACCTAAGAATTTTGTATTTGTAACAGTTTTTAATTGTGTTCC
>NNCF01128330.1:240493-271198 GCA_002313205.1 Laupala kohalensis | reverse complement strand
TTTCGAAGTTCCTCAAAAATATGTCAAGATCTGATTGAGGAGGTCTATAAATACACAAAACAACAATACCGGTGTTGGTCAGATTAACAGCAGAAAATTCGAACACACTATCTACGCAGAAGTTCTCGTAGCCTGTCAGTGGAGAAGATAAAATATCATTACGAACGTAGATACACATACCTCAGTGGGGATTTTTGCCTTTAAAATTTTGCCGTCAGTAAGAACTTGCTAAATAATAATTAGAAATAGCAGTATCATTGATGTTCTTAGTTGAAAGCCAATGCTCTGTGAGGCATAGCAAATCGAATCAACCTTCGTGTACCAGAATTTCAATGTCTGTCAATTATTTTAATTATTGTAATTAATAAAGCTTTAATTATTATAAATAATAAAAATTGGTGAAACTATACAGTTTTCACAAGTACCATGTTTAACAGTCAGTGGAAGAGGATAAGAACAGATCTCAAAACACATCATAATCAAACATGTTTAAGGGCTTCAATTGAATTAGTACAATATTTGATTAACCAAAGTAAAAATAGTTTCTACAGTGAATAACTACTAAAAAAAGGACACAAACAAATACTACCTGAAATGACAAATAAAATTTCAGAGTTTAAATCAATTAACAACCAGCCGATTGTCAATGATCAAATCAATTATTTTATGAAATAACAGGGGAATTTTATAAACAGCATTTTTTTGGTCATGTGCAACACCAATAGGTTCAACAACACTATATACAATTTAAACTCTACAAACTAACAACAACAATTAGAAAATCATTTACCTGTGCTGAGCATGTCCTTCAGCATTTGGAGACAATGTGGTTGTTCCAAATGGTGGAAAAGAAGAAAACTTATGGGTGACTGGTTTTGGTAATGCCGAAAATAAAAATTATTTAAAAGAGTGTTCCTATCAGAAGATGTCACCAAAATGCGATCAATTTCTGAATAGATCTTGTGTTTCATAACTAATTTGTAGCTATCAAAACTGAAAAGAAAAAGAAAATCTATAGACATTCCCCAATTTGTACAACATCGTAAAACAAAATAAATACACCTGAGGCAACATTCTACATTTCAACAGAATCTTCTCTAATGTGGACAATTCCCCTTGGAAACAAGAGAAATAAGGAAAAGAATTGATCAACTCTAAAGCTGTACATTCCAGGATTATGTACTGTAACTTTCTTCACAATTTCTATCATATGTATTAAATATTAAGTTTTCATGAACTCTTTAAATCAACAAAGACAGTACTATTTGTAAAATGGAAGTTCAAGGCAAGATTGTATGATATCTTGTGTGAAACCAAAAACAAAACACATTCACTTTCTTCTTTAAATTTTGGATGCTAGACAGTCTCACAAGTACCATCAATTCTTATATCATATTTACTCAGATATAATCCTGCCCAAATTAATTTTGGAGGCAAAATTTAGAGAAAAAAAATGAAATTGAGTAAAATCAAAGTCTGTCTGAAGGGAAATGCTTATTCAAAATTTCAAGTGAAATGTTTGGCCATTGTAAGTATAATCTTAAGGATTTTAAAATGAAAAGCTAGCAGGTGCATTTTAACTTCTGCTATTGAAATCGCCAGATCGACACAGACTTTGGCTCTACTTGCAATTGTCGCACCGCTGCTTTATTTCCAAGCGAGGCCAACAGCAGTGGTCTAGCGGTAGATTCTTCACTGCCACGATCCCGCTGAGCGGTAGAGAATGGATTCAATCCCTGCTCGGCAGAACTAGGCAAGGTTTTCAGCTGGGATTTCCCTCACTTACTCCATACTAATGTCGGTTCCTTACTATAAGTTCCCAATCAATCCAACGTCTCTCCTTCCCAATTCCCCTACCCAAGTCCAATGGTTAGGTGGAAGAGCAGACCTCATGGCCTAAACCTTGCCAAAAAAGGCATAAAATAAATAAATAATAAATGTGTCTGAGCATAATTTAAAATTCGCAGTTTGAAGTTCGTGTTGAAGCATCCTCAATCACCCAACTTCTTTTGTTGTGTCGAAGATCCCAGTCTCTCAACAAAATCATGTCTCATGGATCAAATCAGCTTCCACTTTGAATGAGCATCAAATCCTGCCTTCTATGTTCTTTGTGTTACGTATAAATAAATAAATTTTATTGTCAAAAAACAGTACAAACTGCGTAAGACCATGTGGAGGACAATAAACTAATTTACTCTCCGGAAGCAAGCAAGGGACCATCCCATCAATTCCGATCAAGGGCCCTAAGGCAGAGGCGGATTCAAAAATTTCAGCAAAAGTTCCTAGAATAAGATAAAAAGTTAGCTGCAAGTTATAATACATATTCGGGTCATGTTCGCTTAACTCGTTTTCATCCACAAAACTTTGAATGAGCAGTTTTCCTATCCTCAACTCTAAATAGCCTCCAGAAAAAAACATTCTTGTTCACAATAAATAATACCTTTTTTTTCCTTCTAATTCTAGCAACCAAGGGTTACTTAAAAGAAAACTAGAAAAAATTTACCAAAAATATATTTCTTGGAACGATTATACTAAAAAATTGAATTGAGGAATAGACTCACCTGCTCGAGTCAATGGCAAGTATCAAGAAACTTTCCAGTTTCCTGGACTTTCTTCCAATAATTTTCTTTATTCTCATTTTCTGAGCTAATTCTTCCGCAACACTGAAACAATAACTTGCTTTAAGAAACTATTGATGATTCAAAACATTGAAGGATACTTCTATTATTCTCCATTAAATTAAGATAAACTCAAAAGAAAGCAAGTTAAATTCTAGTAAAATGAAAATAAATGAATAAATAATTAGATGAAAAATGGTCTTGAAATTAAAAATGGTTAAACATGAAATTTATTTGGATATAGGCAGCCCACATGGTAATGCACAGAACATGGGGACACAACTTGTAAGATTTTGTCATGGAATAAAATTGGTCAGCTGTGAGATTAAAGAAACTGAACCAAGAACTTAAACTTCAACCAACTCAACACTTCCAGTCAAGAATAGTCATCATGAGAATATCACTGTCAAAATGTAGCAGTGGGGTATATCATTTGTTCCATATAAAGAAAGGTCATATGAAATAATGTGAATAGTAAGTTAAATGAAGGTTTTTAAAGCCACACTTTAGAATTGTCAGAGTCTGTAAGCAAGCCACTCTTAAATGTTCAATATTAAGACACATCTGACAATATGAGGGTACTTAATAAGTTTGGTTTGATGGAAGGTTCTAATGTTCAGGGCCCTATTAGAAATGCATAAGGCCTAGTGCCATAATTACACAGGGGTCTCCTTTTATAGCCATACTTAAAAGAAAATTGTAAAAATTTTCTGAGGTGAATAGTTTGCTTATTTCAAGTTACAGGGTATAAGAAGATTGGATTCATTTTAAAAAATCCATCTCAAACATTCACCTGTGTACGGTTTTATGCTCGCTGAACTTACTGAGCTCATGTTCTATGAATTTGAATTACCCTCAATTGTCTGCAGTTTCATTTAGTCTTGTACCAAGTGTTTGGTCCTAGAGCCCAGAGCAATTCGGGCCCAGGGCTGCAGGTCCCTTTATTGTATGCATTTTACTTCAGTTTCACAATATGAGGTACCTGATGTAACCATTGTGCAATGCATGGTGAAGAGGCATAGTGCCGGTTTCATTCATTTTCTCAGGATCAGCACCAGTGTCAAGCAGTAACTTCACCATCTGCAAATTCCCAGCTTGAGCTGCCAAAGTCAATCCAGTGGTTCCATCAAAGGTGCTAAAATTAAATTAATTACTTAAAAAACTATACAAAAAAAATGGAGGCAATAAGACTACAATCTCATAAAGGTGAAATGAAATACACGTAAAACCTATACACTACATATGAACATGGATTGCATTACAGGTACGTTTTCTGGGAGCTATTCATTCCAGAATCAATTATTTAATTCTACAGGTCTTTGAAGTTCCATGAACTTATGGACTTAAGCTTTACTGCAAGTTCCACTAAGGCTAAGATGATTTAAGAAAATATTTTAATCAAATATTTGGAAACCTTCAAACAATCTTTCTTCATGATAGATTTCATATGAATCAGTTAAGAGTTTAAGGAAACATAGTGAGAATGAAATAATTAAGGATACTCAAAAAAATAATGTAATTTATATTTCCCAACCAATATTTTTAATTTTTTTAGTGAATGCTATTAAATATTTTTTTATCATAAGACAGCTATAATGAAAATAAAAAATTTCACTTCCCAGTTCATTCTACATAACTACAGTAAAAAGTACAACTACAACAGTGACAATAAAAATAAGTCAAGTAAATAACTCTCTAAAACACTATAAATAGATTAAAAAAATTTGAAGACAATATTTGAAGGGAAAAAAAAGCCAGACATTTTACAAAACTAACACATTAAGTCCAGTACAACATAAAATTATATTATGAAAAGATTTTGAATACTGAAAAAAAAGAAAAAAAGAAAAGAAAAAAGAAAGGTTACATTCATTCATATAAGGCAAAATAAAGAAAGGAAAGACTTACCAGCTATCAACATACGCTCCATGCTCAAGCAAAAGTTTAATACATTCTTCCCAGTTTCTGGTCACAGCTACGAAGAAGGGAGTTCGACCATGTTCATCCACTCTGGAAATATCAGCACCATGGCTCAAGAGCAAACGTACAACTTCTAAGCACCGTTCTGAATCTTCTGGTTTTACATTTGGAAACTACAGAAAAAGGATTAAATATTTGAATTAATACTTTTTTTTTTAATTATTGCATGGAGAAATTCTAAGTTGAGAATTTTAACTAAAACATCTTGGTGCAAAATTTGATAGAAATGAACAAAATTAAGTTATCATGCACATTAAGAGAAAATGTCTGCATTGCAGATGTTCACTTGAATGCAATCCAGGAAACAAATTATAAACAAATTATAATATCTGCCTTAGGGCCCTTGATCGGAATTGATAGGATGGTCCCTTGCTTGCTTCCGGAGAGTAAATTAGTTTTTTTTCCCTCCACGTGGTCATACACAGTTTGTACTGTTTTTTGACAATAAATTTATTATTATAGTTTCAGATGGATGTAACTGTACTGGAGATATGTAAACCCTTTCTTCTACAGCATCCACATCAATTAAACAATGATATTTTGACAGTTTAAGTAAATAAACTTCCTTTAATATACTTCAGACAAACTTTAATATATTCATTGATAAAAGGCCTACATAGCATTGAAAGTTTTTTTTTGTAACTCTCAAAATTTTACAATAAACAATTAATAATTAAGTTAAGGAACTATACACAAGAATTTTCTCTTCACTGAGTGTCACAAGAATTGTCTCTTCACTGAGTAAGTAGTGCTACAAATCGGATACCGCCAGACTTATGGCATCCATACCTATGGCATGGACAGGTATCAAGTCTAAATAGCCTGAATATTAACCAAGTCAAGATATACACAAAAGTAGAAGATATCATAAAATAACATTATTTTAAACTAGTGGTGCAAAACCATTGCACATACTTTCTCATATTTGTTTCTCCATCTGCAGCGAAGAGTGAGAAAAAATTATTTAGTGAAAGGGTAATTTCTGGTGTGTGGTCCTCTACATTTTTGTAGTGAGTCATTCCATCTCAAATCAACACATTGATTCAGACAATGTCTCAGATTTTCATGATTTTTTATATGCAGCAATATACCCGAGACTTATGAAAAAATACCAAATTTCAGTTGTGTAGCACAGTTACTTTTGAAGTTATTAACTTTTAAAGGTTTAATTTTTTTAAAGAATTTACACATTTTGGCAACCAGTGATGACAGAAACCTGGGAGTGGTCTCATTTTAAAGCTGATGAATTGGGCTTTAATACTATATGCTACGAGATAGGGGTTACAATTTTTTTGTTGAAATTTTTAAGTTAATTTTTAAATTTTAATTTCTCAAAAAATGATAATTTTAAAAATTGCAAAAAATTATCAAAATTAGTTTGCAATGTCTTAATACATATAGCAAAATTCTATAATGGGATCTCAATGGGATCAGGAGATGCAGGGCTTCAGAAATACACAAATTTTGTGAAAAATGCCAGAATTAGTAGTTTCAGAAAATTGTGAATAATTCATTGAATGAAACAAGCAACATATTACAAAGAAACAAGCAGTGGCGTTAACATTTACTTTTATTTTAAAATGAAGAAAGGTTACTCTTACCATTAAAAATCTAAAATTGACACGAGTAGAGTTAAGGCTTAACAAATCAGTACTTAAATTATCTTTGTTTTGCCTTACATCAAGACTTCAATTGTTGGAAGGTACCCACACATTTGTTCACTTCACTGTCCGGTAAACTGTATGTTCGGCTAGTTTGTGTGATGGAGTTCACTTTGCATATCACATCTGCAGAAGGAATCCAGTGTATCAAGTGGTGTGGGATATGTAAATGAGGGTGATGGACCTGAAGGGTGGAGGAATGAAACTTGCACTTTACTGGAATCTTCATCTTTAGTCAGAACATAACTCCATCTCCAAGTGTCACCATAGATTGAAGTAACATACCCACCAATATCTGCAAATACTATCTGCTGTATGTAATTTACAACAGGAAATATAATTGAAACCACTGCAGAAGGAAATAATTTCACATTTAGTTTGGTTCCACACCTGAGAGGTATGAAGGCATGAATTTTCTGGGTACCTGATATAGTTACAGTTTGTAGTATTTGTAAATAGAAAATGTAGCGTGCTAATGAAGCTTATCTACATGGAGCGATAGGAGGTAGGAGTTGGGTGGTAGGGGTTATTGTTAGCAGGTGGATCGCTTAGCTCGGTTTACCAACAACTTGGCCCATGTGGAGGGGTTAGTAGAAGTAGTTAGTAATAGTTAGAGTTATTGACACTAGGAGGAGCTGGGTAAAGGAAGAAAGGTTTGCTTTTCAGTTGTACTGTTGTACAACTTACTAGTACTAGTTACAGTTGTACTGTACTGACTGACCAGTTGGTCTTCAGTTTTAATGTATTATTCAAGGGTAACAAATTTAAATTCTATGTTAAATATGTTTTGATGTGACCATTCAAACAGTTGCGTAGCATTCATAATTTGGTCCTAGTAGGGTCTTTGTAGGCTTGCACTGGCTGCTAGTCTTTTTACTGTGTCCCCCACCCCATTACATGGGCCCTTCCATATGCTGTTGCTGCAAAATGCCATTGAGCCTAAGCTCCAAAATCAAGTTAATAAAGTTTTTTTAATTTTTGTATTGGACTGCAGAACCGTCCGAAAAAGAGAAAATTTTCTGAGGAAGTCTTTGAAACCTACATTTCAGATATTCCATCAACTTGGCCTGGAACAGATAGATGGTAGTAGTGTTGTGGTTGAGGGAGTCTGATATTATTACAAAATTTAAATGTTTGATATCATCTTCTTTAAAATACACCACAAAAGGGTGAATGGTTGCTTGACTATTTGATCAATAATATGATTGTGCCTCATCTTGCAAAATGAAAGAATTCTTGGAAAAGTCACAAATAACAGCCACTTCACATTCCAGATTTTCCTTGGTTTGTCTTTAGAAATGCACTTTGTTCTTTTGCTGTGAAGTGATGACAAAGTAGAACAAAGTGATCACAAAGTCCATTAACAAATTCACTAACCGGTTTTTGAATTATTTCCAAGTTACACCGATCCACAGAGGTCTGCTGTCAGTATGTGACGGTCTCAACTGCATTGTCTTCATATGCTTTTTCCAAAAGTTCTCTAATCCTTTCGGTACCTGAACATGAAATACAGTTTGAAAAGAAAAGTTTGATGGTGTGCTGCAAACCATCATTTGGAAACAGTCCTTGTTAGTTTTAATTTCACCATCCGTCATTGAACTAATTTTTGCATTTTCAAACATAAGCTTCACATTCTGATGAGTGGTGTACCCACAGATTAAGTGTGTTCCACTCTGGCCTGCCAGCACAATATTTTTAGACCTAAGTTTAGCTAACTTAGACAATCTCACTTTCACACTTGGAAATTTTTCTTGGAAAACTCTGTATGCTTCCTTTAAATTATTAAGCATCAACCTTTTTGAAACATACTTTACCACCTGTGCTGTCTTTCACTGATATGATGTCTTTCATACATGGCATCACTCTGCTCATTTCATCACTTTCAAAGAATTCTTTGACAATACCAACAATATGATTTGGTAGACTTTTCCCTGCTTTCAGATCAGGAGTAGACCAGTGTCTTGCTAAGTAGTTAGGAGCCGAAAATTCCTGCATTACCTTCCTCACACTCCAACTGTCAGGCATAAGAGTCGGCAGCTGAAGCTGCTTCTTTCTGCTGATGAAGCTGTTGTACACCACCTTTACATGTTTAAATATTATTATTTTTATATTAATATCTTTATATATTATTATTATACACCACCTTTATATATTATTATTATTAAAGAACTCATCTTCTAAATTACTATCCTCATCATCAGTACATGTGTTCACCAGCAGTTTTCTCTTGACAACCATATTGATTCTGTTGACCTTCTCTGTGTAGTAAATTTTTATTGCATCCTCTTTTGATCTGCAGGTGACTCTCCCATCTCTAAAAGAGAGCTGTTAAGAGACCTCAGAGACTAAGATTCATTTGAAAAAGGTATATCAGTGGGTGCTTCTTCAATTTCAGTACCAGACTGACTTTCTTCATGTACATGGCTAGTTCCAGGTATAATTTCTCTGCATTTTTCATCTTTCAACTTTGTCAGATGTTTCCAAAACTGTAACAGACTTTGGATATCTCAGGTGTTCCTGGAATCAAGTCACACATCCACGAAGTCACACTTCTCAAACCTTTTCTTGTATGGGAGTGATTAGGTTTACCAATAGAGTTAAAACAATCCATTGCTACTATTTTGTCAGTAGTATCCATCATTCAGATGATAAATGGTGAGAAATTAACAGGGAAAAGTCCAATGGCCAAGAAACAGATTGTGTTCTAAAGATAAACTAATAATTTATCATCATCACACGAACTGTCAACCCCCCAGGGGACTTACATCTACTAAGTATGTGTTTGGCAAACATGGGACCCCGAGCTGAGTCTGGCATTACTTCCACTTACTTGTGTCAGACTCCTTCCTTTTTCTTTCCTGCCATTCCTTGGTCACCTCTTGTTCTTTTTGATCCCGACACTATTAGGGCTAGGGTATCTTTCATTTCCTCATTTTTTGTCCTCAATGTTTTGATTTTTGGTTTTGAGATGTGTTTTGGTATGTTGTAATTCAGGAGAGTTTTTAGTGGGTATGGTTGAGTCATTCGGCAAGTCCCACACGCGGGGAGAGTCATGTTGGCTCTCCCTAGTGTGTAACTACATTTTCCCTACCTGTACAAGTTTTAGGGCTCTAGATGTCGACGAGCCGTAAAGCCCCACAGGAAAAAAAAAGTCAAGAAATGAACTTTCTACAAGCAACTCTGATGCTACACTGACTATAAGTGAGTGGTCTTGTCTGCTTGACCTATCAGTTTCCCACCTTGTGAAAGGGGATTTTCCTGAAGATAAAAGGGAATCCCCTCTACATTTATACTTGTAGAACCATCAAATTCAGTTTTCTTTTAAAAAGAGATTTCCAAACATGGTAATACAAGGTAATCATTGTATTTCATTAATATTATAATGTTTTACACACTGCATAGCAAAATTAGTAATTTAAAAATAAAATTTTATTAGATATGTTTCATTATTCACAAAACATGTATATTTCTGAAGCCCTGTATGTATTCTCCAAATACTAAGCAGTTGGTAGCTGTACCTAGAATATATTTTATTTTATTTTAGTTGATTTTGTGATTTACACATATTAACATTAAGCTTAGATATGAAAGGAAGTTGATCTAAGATCACAGCTCATACATTGACTGTCATATCTTGTATTTAAATTTCTTTAACTAATGTGTTTCAAACCCTCCACCACTCATTAAATGAATACTAAGCAGACTAACTGGTCATTTGACACAAGAACAAGCAAAAGCCCATAAAAAACAGAAACAATTTAAGAGGTTCTACAGAGAGATTGTACAAAAAATCAAAGTTGAGTACAGATAAAAATATTACTATCATGATCAAGAATCAATAACAAGTGTCCGTTAAAATAATTTTTATAATTCAATAATGTATTACTAAAAGAATTACAGCAAGAATGTGCTCAATACAAGGTATTGAACAGTTTATGAATTTACATTATACCATTAAGTTTACATCTCGTAAACTTAAGTGTATAATCTAGTAAAATCAAGTGTATACAAATTCAAAGGTAGTACTAAGTAGTGGTTAAAATATATTCATGGTGATAATTTACAATTGAAAACTTCAGGTAAACTTCAGTTTATATGACTCGTCCATAAAAATATAACATAACAAGCATTTGGTTCCAAATAATGTTACTCTTCACTATTGAGGCATCTTTTGTTGAGCAGATGCCGGAACATTTAGTTATAATAAAAAATTAGGTACACTATATAGTTAAATGGATAGATGGAACACAAAATGAGGAACAAGAGTTTATGACAAAAGAATTAAAGCTATATTTATTTAGAAGATGAATAATTTAAACTAAATTGATCTGCCAGTTAATTTATCATTGATGTATCTTCTATAATATAAAAAACTGTCACTACAGACAAAAGTAAATTTGCTATTTGAATGATCATATAAATAGTGTACCTCGTTCCTCTGTATTCACAGTTTGGTAAACGATGCATTTCATATGGGTTTTCATCAAATATAACACAGAGTATAATATTCAATACTATAAGGGTTATTCACAAGATAAATTATAAAAACAAAACTTTCATAACAAATGCAAAAGATTAATCTTACCTGATCAATAGTTTCTAACAGTGGGGTGAAACCATTAAAATCTCTGGAATTTACTTCAGCACCATGATCTAAAAGTAACTTAATCATTTCCAATTTATAATGTTTGCAAGCTACAACAGAAATTCAATAACTTTAGATTTTTATTACAAACAGTTCTTTATTCTGAAGATCATGTATTACTTTCTTAAGTCTTCTTAAGATTATGAACACTTACCAAAATGAAGGGGAGTCATATCTTCAAACGTTCCCATATTCGTATTAGCACCAAACTCAAACAACGTATTAATAAGTTCAAGATCGTTCTGATCTAAACAAGCCAAAATTAAAGGTGTAACTCCCTCAAATGTGCGAGCATTGATATTACAAACATCTGAAAATTAATTATAATAAAATACTTGATACAAGACCTAAAAAGTGCTTAAGTAGGAATGTGCATTCATTTTTTCTTTCATACAATCCCTTGACTTCTACATCATTAATACACATAAATGATTTGTAATCTGACCTTTCTTAGTTTAAAATATGTTAACACTCTTCTCAACACAACATATAATCATCATACATACCTAGCATCAAAAATAGTTTTACACATTCGAGATGACCATGAGCAACAGCTTCATGTAGAGGTGTCCACCCACGATTATCGTTCAGTACCGGATTATGTCCCTTTGCCAAAAGCTGTTTCACAATTTCGATATTTCCTTCACGAGCAGCTCGACATAAAGGAGAACTTATTACAACGTCCGCGAGTTCCATAATCTTCAAAAACTTTACGACTCAGACGACGAAGTCAAAATTTTGAGGTAAACTTCAGTTTACGTGACTCGTCTGTCACAATTTGTGATTAACTTAAAATGAAACCAAACTTAAAAAACGACACAAAATTGACAAAGCAAAATATGTCAAATCGTTTGTGTCAGTTCAAATTAGAATATACAGCTACGCCGACAAGGCATAGTTGCCTGACATTTTCAAAGGAGAGCTGATGACCACAGAATGACTGCTGAAAGACAGTAAAATCAGCTGCATATGTAGTTCAGTAGTTCATTTCACTACTCAGTCACTATCACAGACGATCACAGACTACTGTCACTACTTCTCCAGGAACGAACTGCTTCAAACGGCCGCTGTCCAGCGCCCAAAGCAGCGCAAAGCATGAAGTTTTCTCTATGGAAAATCTTCAAGACATTCGTGAACAAATGACAAACAGAAATGGAGATGGAGTCTGCAAAGTAAGTGACTTGTCCTTCAAGTAATCAAGCAAAGCACAGTTTACCCGTATTCAGCATGAACTCCATTTAAAATTGGCTGCGCTAGGAGAGCCCTAAATATATTGGAGAGAAAGCCACGCACTTGCTGTCCGTTGGATCCGCCACGAGAGGAAGCAATTCCACAGGGCTATGGTATACCCAAGAACTACCAAAAATTTTGTTAGGGTACCCCGACAAAAACAGAGAAAAATGAAAAACGAGACAATAAAAGAAGTAAAAGAGAAAGGGGCGAGGGTATTTTAAGAAGGGCCCGATTTGTTTCAAAAATATATTAATTATCTGCAATTTTATACATTCATTAATTTACATAACAACAATTATTTGACTGTTGGATAATAAATTTTACAAACTTTAACCTCTTGAAGAGTGTCCCGAAAACTATTCGCCCATCCCAGTCAGTGCGCCACTGATTGGTTTGAATTGGATGAAAACACGTAGAAGTCCGGGATTGGAGCTCTGAAAATCAGAAGTGTTATTTCTTTCCATCGGAACGACAATACCTCTCACGTCGGTTCATATTAAAACTCAGTTTTGCAAAATTTTAAGAGGATGTATTCGTTCGTAAAGGATTTATTATACACAGAAATATTACGTTATAAGCGTGTGTCTCTGGAATGTATCAGGGGTGGAATAATGAGTGTAGGCGAGGAGTGGAACCGGACAACCCGCCAAAAGGCTAGAGTCCGTAAATACGTAACACAAAAATTACAAAATTTTATCGCCACTCCATAACGTACGTGAAACGTTACCTCATATCCCCCCTCCACACATAAATCACTCCTCCAGGATGAGTTACGAAATTTATGGATGGCTCCCTAAAATCGCTGGGACCCTCTCATCAAATGGATCTCTCAAAAACATATCACTATCGCCTTCCCTCACAAAATATCAAGAATTTTAAATTACACTATTCTTCATTTCCCAATAAAATTGTATAAATAATGAGTAGCTTCAAATTTGTACTATTGCAGGGCATGAAATACACTTTGACTTATTTTCCTGGTACACCATGCAATTATCAATCTTACCATAGTTGCTGTAGTGCAACCTTGACCAGCTAGGACATTAATTTAGTCGATGCAAAGATGTTATGATCCAAGTCATAATATATGTTGAACCGCTTCAACTCATACTTTAACAATACATAAAAAGTTAATAAACAATGAAAATTAAGAACACCAAAACATCTGGAGTGTGCCCCACTCAACTTTCCAATTACAATTCATAACAAAAACTCATGGAACTAAACACACTACAAAATATAAAATTTCAAGCAAAAAAATACAATAAGGAATAGGGAATGGAAGCCGAATGGGACACGTATACATTGATCCCAAAGATTGAGGAGTGGTGCAAGCGACGGCGTGGGCAGCTAGACCACTACCTTCAGCCATGGATGTGGGGCATGCACCGACGAATGAACCCAAACTGTCAGAGCTGCGGAGCGGAACTGGACGACCCAGATCATGCCGTCTTTGCATGTCCCACATATGATAGGGCACGCATGATAGCCGCTACTGAAATAGGGTGTATTCTGTAACCTGATAACCTTATCACTCAACGATGGAAACCCCGGAGAAATGAAAAAAAGTGGCGTGTTTAATTCGGCACAATATCATGAAGAAGAGGGAGAAGGAGGCAGAATTGCAAAGCGGAGAGGAGTAAAGGTCACAGAGAAGCGAAGAAGTGTCTCTTCTGGACCCTGAGCAATAGGTCGAAGGGACGGGGGAGTAGGGAAAGTGCAACCACCGAGGGAATCCACATGGATCATAAAAGGCCCCACTGAAACAATACTAACGCTGTTCCGGTGGGGATCTTGATATCGTAGGGCTACTGGTGAGGAGCGCGCACGCACGCACACACACACACAAGACATCATTTCCAAAATTTGAAAATAGACTGTCCTGGAGTCAATTCGCAAAGATCCGAAGAGATCTCAAATTTTTTTTACCGATTACAACACTTCCCTTACACATTCTGTGTAATTGGAAAGTAAATATGAATAGTATGTTACTAATTTGATATGAGTGAATTAAATGTTATTATGGAACGAGTAATATAAAATAAATTCACTAAAATTAAAACACAAGTTACACAAATTGATTGTTTGAAAACATGTGTCCACACTCAATATTATCAGATAATGCTAATTTGTTTTAATGTTTTTTACTTTTATTGTATATGCGATTTTTCTTTTTTAGTGGCTCAGAATTCATAATGAAATTTTTCATGATAATTCATTCACTCTTAGCCAAAAAAGTACTCATAATGCAGCTATATAATGCGTTACCACTAAACCTTAAAAACCAATATACTGAACCCATTCAAAACAAAACTCAAACAATTCTTAGAACAGAAACTCTACTACAACGTACAAGAATTCCTCAATGACAATATCTAATGTATATCAGTTGCTGGTAATCATTAGAACAAAGGTGCAGAAGGTGACCAATGATGCAGGAAAAGATTTAACATTAAATTACACTGTTTTAGCATAAATACAGACCTTGACATAAAATTAATAAAATAAAAGTAAAATAATAGAATTCCTACCATAGATATCTAATAACCTTAGCCTAAATAAATAATATTATATAATAGACAATAATTTTATTTTTTTTGTTAACTTCTACTTAGCCGAAGTTAAATGAACATGGTTAAATGTATCAAAATGAAATTTTGTTATTCTTGTATGTAAATGTTATTATTGTTGTTAGTACTATGACTACATCGTTATGATCTATGTGGTTCAATAAAATATTATTATTAATATTATTCAGTCAAGAATTATGTTATTTTAATAACTTTCACTATTGTATTTCTGACTTACATTAAATTTCTGTAATAATGACTTCGATTAATTTTTTTTCATGATCTTTTCATTTAGTTTAATTAGGACACACAAATATTTACAATTTTGTGTTCTACAATCAATGTTCAGTTAGTGGGGGGGGGGGGGTGTATAAACACAATTCCACAGTAACACTAAAAACAATTTTATTTTCTTAATTTTTGCAATTAAATTATACAAACTAACACAACCGTATATGTTTATAATATTGCAGATACTTTATATAGTCACATAGACAGAACGAACTTCATAATAACAGACATTGAACTATTCAAATAGACCTGAAAACTTCACCCACTGGATATGATAAACAACACTGTACAGTACTAATTAACAGATAGAAATTCATAGCAGCAACAAAGAGTAAACTTCTCATTAAATGACAACATCTATCAATTAAATCAAACCATACTTTTCCAAACTATCTTCATAACTATAACAAATTAAATTTTCAAAAAGTCTAGATCAAAAGAAAGTAACATTGAAGCCAATAACAATTAATTTGATACCATCAAAATTTTTATATTTATATAAAATCAAAATTTCATAAATTAAATATTTCACTCAGGAGACTAGCTAAAATGGCTATTTTGTTAGCATGGTTTACAAGACCAACAACAGAAATAAGAGTAAGAAAAGTAATATAAATTATGAACATTTTTTAAAAAGGTACAAAATCCTGATTCCACAGAGTACTTAAGACTAATATATTTTAATTTTATTTTGTTTTTATAAAAGTAAAAAGTTATATTTAACAACATTAAAATTGAATAATCCATTAATAAACATTGAGAAACAATAGTTCACATAATAATACTGAAAATGTTCTATGTGTATGAATCACATTTCATAGATTTTGATAAATTATTCATCAAGACCATCCAAAAGTTTTCTTATATTAATTTATCATATAATTGTTATTTTTAAGACATTCAAGGAATGTTAAATCAAGTTAATACACTATGTTCATAATATTAGAAAAAAAGGTAGCTTTTTATTCACAGATACAAATGTACAAAAGTCCATATTACTTTCACACTACAGGCCAGGGAGAACCTATTTTATCTAGCACTAAAAACAAAGAGTTTATTTCAACACTCTGATAGAGAGCATATTAATTTTCACTTTAAGTTGAACAAATACAGTACAAAAAATTTGCACAAATATTCCAGTGCTCTAACAACCATAGAAACATTCTGTCAATTGGTATGGGCAAGTAAGGAAGTCACTGGTAAAATTTTGTTAAAAGTAGTAGCTTTAAAACAACAAAAGACTTTGTATATTATAAAAGATATACAGTAAGATATTTCAGTGATCATCAACTAAAATGACCGTTTAAAACGTTCTTAACAAATAAACTTTCCCTCCAATAACTTAATAAAAACATGAAGTTTATACAGGGTTTAATAGTTTACAGTGGTGGTTTAACATTAAGAGAAAATGTTACAAATACCTTGCACTTTTTTAAGGTCCTGATCCTGTTGTGGTAGTTTGCCTATCTATTGTCTCTCTCAGTAATTTCAGACAAGGTGATATGGAAAGCAATTTAAACAAAATAATTTTTAATAAAGTATTACATTTGTGGTAATCTTCATAAAAACTCCACATTATAATTTAAGTGAGATAATGCATGTGAAATTGTATTAGAAACTTCCATTTTAATGAAATCTCACAATGGAATCTCTTGATTTAAAACTTTCAGATTCTTTATTCTCCAAAATACTTAACAGCCAAGTGTAAAGTGACACAGACATCAGATACAATGATCATCATACACTCATAATTAAATTATTTAACAATATTAAAAATAGTTTTTCATCATTTTTTCACAGTGGAAATAAAACAACTATTATATCAGCATGAGAAAATAGTTTCATAAACAAACCAACTTAAATAATACACCTTCCAATACACTATCCATACATCTACATGTGCACTGATATTAACATTTTCCAACTGTAACATTAGTTAATCATGGGAGTCGGGTGAAATTTAGATACAATTTGCCCTCACAATCACAAACATTCAACAATTACCGCATGACAGGAATATTATTTCTTGAGCAAACTATTTATATAATGGTCAGAACATTTAATTCAAATATCATGCAATAATAAATCTACAATGCCAATTCAATTTGACTCTACAACAAATGGTCCCACTAGTTTATTTTCAAGTAAGTCTTACAATTCAATTATTGAGTTTTATTCACCTAAATGGTCACTAAATAATACACAACTTTGTAAAGACAAATAATTTTTGAATTTATCATGAATACCTTTCCACCCTCCAATGAAAAAATATTTTTGCATTTAAACTGCAATTTGAACATTCATCATTTGTCCAATGTATGAAAATACACTACCTTTAAAATGTTAAAAAATGAAGAGTAATCAGATTATAAAAGGCAGAAAAAACAAGAACAGGAAACAATATACTCACATAAGAAATAAACAAAGACAATAACAGACAAATTGGCCCAAAGATAAATAGAAGATAAATAAGAGCACAAATAAAACAGGAGAAGGGAAGTGCTTATATTTTCATAAGTAGCACAAATTTGGCTTTTATACTTTCAACTATTTAAAATCATCTCAACAAATTAAAAAAACATATTTCAATTATGTAAAAATAAAAAACTCTCAACATTAAAATAAAAATAAGTCCTCACATTGCTTCTTACAAAGACACCAAAATTCATTATGCCACTCTTCTCAGCAGTAGGGTACACACCATTCTCCTTGCCTCTTTTGAGTGCATTGAAAGGAACTACTGCTGAACAGGCTGTTACTCAATGGTAGCACTAGCGCCAGCAGCTTGAAAGCCAGCACCTTCATGAACAAAATTTTAACCTAAAACAGATTTAATGTATTATGGAAAAAATTAACAACTTCTCTTACATTTATTTCAATATAATAAATATCAAGATAAACATTTCAAGGTAAAATTATGTTCAAGACTCATGTCCTGAATATGCAATATTCGGAACAGAATGATATTAATATTAGTTGAAAATACACATCTTGTTAATTCACCAAAAAAAAAAATTAGAATAGAATGAAACAATTTCTCATAAAGGTTAAGGAAATTTTGTACTAATTCATATTTATATGATTAATTGTTATAAAATTATATAATATTTATGGAACATTAATAACATTATATCTTGGGAATATCTTTCCCAAGAACATTTTACAGTTCTTTTCAAAGGAGACTTCTCAAAATGTTAACACATACTAAAAACAGGAATTCTTAATATACAAAAGTGGTGAATTTTTACAATTTTTACAGTTAAAGAAAGTTTAGTGTTGGTAAGAGGGAGAGTGGAAGGAGTGGGGGAGGATGAGGAGAGGGGGGAGTGGAGGGGTAGGAGGATGAGAGAGGGAGAGGAAAATGCAAATTTAGGGTTAATTTTGAATAAACATTTCGGAAAAGGCTCCAGAATTCATTATTTATACACACCCCATTCAGATGGATTTATGGTCAGTTATTTCTAACTGTCAAGTTGATCTGTATGATCCAAGGAATCCAGAGTATCGTTGGAGCCCGAGTGAGTCAGGTCACTCAGCTCGTCCAGATGCTTCTGCCTCTTGCGCACGTTCCAATGGAGACACTCCGCTAAGGAGTCAAACCAATCAGATATCTGGTCTTGGGCACAGATGGAAGGGACAGGGTACACAGAAGTAGTGACTCGCAAACTGAAAAACATTTAATAATAAAATCATCTATTCGAATCAACAGAAAGAACATTCAAAAATGATTTAATGATACAATAATTAATCCGTACTACCACACTCTAATGTGATGTATTTGCCTCATTCAAGGGTGCATCCAGGAGAGGAGAGGAGAGGAGAGGAAGAGAATTTTCAAATTCCCCACTGAAATTAGTAATAGAATTTTAATCTGTAAATATCCTTTGGCTAACAAATAGTTAGCTCTAATGGAATGGGCTCTAATGACCTCGATGTTGACGAGCCCTAAAGCCCCACAAAAAAACAACAACAAATAGTTAAAAAATTAATACGATGTTCAAATCTACAAAACCATATATTTTTAATAGAATGAAAAATAACAAATTTATATCCACAATTCCCCCTCAAAAATATTGAAATCTTGGATGCACACTTGGTGGGGTATATTTTCAAGAAAAATAATAACTACGATGTTTATATTTAATACAATCTTGATTAATATTTTTTGACTACATTTAGAGAGCATTGCAAATTTTCATTCCAAGAGTTCCATCACCACATAACAGACCATGCATTATGGCATGCCTTTATGCATATATTATCAATCACTATTAACAGTTATTTCAATATAATTCATTCCAATATGCTGAAGAATAAGAAGAATTAAAGCTGATCAAAACAAGTTTCACAGCAAAAATTTCATTAAACCTTCCCACATAAATATTCAGATAGCATTCATTCAAGGCTCAAGAGAAAAACCAAAGCAAAATGAGAAACCTCTTCACCATCACAATCACACAAAATTCAGAGATAAAGACAACATGCACATCTTGGAGATACAGATCAACAAAAGTCGATCTCATTTTCACATATTGCATACATGGAAATAAAAAAGATTTACACCAAAAACATTACTAAAACAGGTTTTTATAACAGAAATATTAAACAAAAACATATAAAAAGAAAATAATTCAACAAGAAACTCCTTCATGGTACAGTACATGCTTGTAAGGGTTCTTTTTAACTTCAGCAGTATGGAGCTTCAATGAATTTTCCATGTAACACTCAGGCTTTCTTCGATCAGGTCATGCCGCCTTAATTTTCCTCTGTTGATCCACGAGAAAACAATACTTGCCATGAAATATCCCTTCACTCTCTGTTTACATTCGAACAGAAAATAAATGATTCAATGAACAAGATATTTGAAATTAGTTATCAGCGAGAGAAGAGTTAGGATAGAAATATAGATCAAGATTTAGAAACGGATATTTTTCCTTTCAGCAGTTACTTAGGTTATTCCAGAACCTTCCATCAACCATCCACAAGTGGAACTTGTCAACTAACCCTGTAAAGCACTATTTGCAGCTTTAAGATAGACAAGGTAACTGCCCTCCCTGCAGATACAAAGGGATATTAACTGTATGTGAATCCCATTTGAACAAAATGTAAGCTTTACAATACAAATTTTTATAAAATAGAAGATTAGTGTTATCTGTCCAGGCTATCCAAAATAATACTTCACAAAAAAAATTTTCAGTAAATTCAATGCAAATTACTCAATAAGCTGTATTAGAATATAATGAATCAGTTATTTAGACTTCATGAAGTTAAATTTACCAAAATTCAAAATCAAATTCAAATTTATGTTTATTCATAGAGACAAATACAATCTGAATTCTATATTACTTTTTTTAAAGAATCAAGTTATCAAACAGCATTTTAAATGAAACATATATAATTGTTACATGAATACCTTATGTCTTTGGAAGGAAAAATTGAAGGTAAATTTCAGAGTACATAAAAAGCTATTTTATTAACCTATTGTTTCATTCCGTGTTTGTACTTCCTAACATACCCTTCTTGATCACACAAAATGGCAATAAGTAGACTAGACAGACAATAGTATTATCTTGGAGAGACAGTCACATTATCTTGTTTAACAACTTTGTACAAGATGATTCACAACACACCTATCTCCAATGCTCATCTCTTGATTGCGGCCATCAAAGGAAACCCAAGCAGTGTTCCTGGCATCATTGTTCAGAAGAATCTGTAAAATATATGGAAGCTCACTAATGGTAAACGTTCTCCAATACCTGCCAATCTTAACACTCACTCCATCATCTTCTTTCAGTAGATGAACTCCTTCACAATACTGCTGTAAATGCAATGTACAACTACTGAAGATACTAGGAAAGCATTGGTGGATTCAACAACCCTATCCTTCATCCTATTTATGACATTATAATTGTCACTCAAGAGACACCCTCTCTGGTGTCGCCCCTCTGGTGGCTCAGGTGGTAGTGTTCTTGCTCATCACCAAATCATCCCGGGTTCGGTGGGGCCAGAAAAAATTTGTGGCTTTTCACATTAATGTCCCAGTTCATATAGCTGTAAATTCTGAAAAGCAAACCTTCCTTCCTCTATGCACCTCCTCCTAGTATCAATAATTCTAACTATTACTATTACCCCTCAGGGAACTCAAAATTTGCTCACAAATTAATGATACATTGTCTATCATACAATGATGGGTTTAAAATGTTTCAGAATATTCTACAAAATCAATTTTTAAGAGCAATAATATTGATTGCAGAAACATTCATCTCATGAGAATTATAATCATCACAAATAAAGAGTTTCTAAAATACTTGTATCAAATATTACATTTCTCACTAGCAGTTAATGTATTATAACCAGGGTTCTAATTTTGCATGTTTTGCATATTTTTTCCTTGACTTTCTATGACTTGGAGGAATCAATTTCTAGCATTTTTTATCTCATGGGACCACTTTAATTTTATTTCATTGTTTATTCTACTTTATGACCCTTTTCATAGACAATTTCAAAATCAAATTAATAGACATAGATAACTAATTAACTTAATAGTGCATACAAATGCACATTTTTTAAGACCTTTGTTTGAATATAAATGCATATTTTTTGACATTTTTGTTTGAACTCTTTCTTTTTTAATTTCAATTACTGTAATCAATCAAAATTTACATGTTTATTTTTGAAATATGACATGTACTATATGAACTAGTTCAGCGGTATTATTCAACTAACCCAATTTTACTTGCAGTTTCTTATTAATAAGTAGATACATACTATATTAGAAACTTTTCTTTTTATACACAGATTTCAAATTTTTTGTGCATTTAACTGGTTATTTAGTGTACATTTAGTTTTTAGTGCATATTTTGAACTATTTTAGTGCATATTGATCTGAATCCAGATTAAAAGAAGTAACAACCTTAGGTAATGTATGATTTTAATAATTTATTATAATGTTACCATACACAATATTGAACATCTAGTTTCCTTACTCATTAATCTCAACATAACATGAAAGGAACAAACTTAGCTCAGAAGTAATTTGTAATTTTTAATTTGAATTAATAAAAACTGAAATACTAATGTTTTGTCTAACCTTCAAAAATAGTTTCTTGAGAGCAGTGAGTATTACTTATATTTGCATGACAGAATGATGCAATTACCATTTTCTTCATTACCACCCATATAGTCAAAGAAAAAGTTACTTTGCCTCAAGAAATTCAACTTAAGAAAAAAATACATGAATGGAAACGCAATGTATTTATTAGTTCATTGTATATTAGTCGCAGTAAATTACTTTATTGTCCTCAACTTGGTTATAGGTAGTTTCTAACAGCTCTCTTGACAATAACTTATTTATATATTTCTTTGTTTATTATCAATCTAATTGGCTTGATTTTGGTACAGAGCTAGTGCTCAATATAGCCAATGCTTTTACTTCACCATCATTCATAAAAGTAATGATATTTGTACCCCGCATTATGTTGGCAGGCCAATTTCAAACTTCTCAAAACTTAAGTCCATTGCCAATATGGGTCATCAATTCAATTCACTTGCTCTTGTGGCAATATTCTGTTCTTTCTGCATCAATCATATGGAACAAATATTACCTTGTCTTAGCTTGTTGTGATATTAACTAGAATTTCTTTACAGCAAATAGTCACTTTAGTGACTACTATTAATATGTATTTGGATATTACTTAAATTCATAGGTATTGGCAATTTGTATTAGGTACCCATATTGCATAATTTTCAGCAAAGTTACAAGACTTTCAGTAAACCTAAATGCCATACATTAAGAGTATGAGAATGAGATATGACTCAAATTTTAGATGATGAACCTTGCTGAATACCAAAAATTGTGGACAACACTAACATTGAGTTAAGTCTACAGTATAGGTTTATGTAAAAATTGTTTTGTAAAAAAACAGGGAAAAAACAGACAAGAAAAATAGAAAAGGACAACAAAAAAAAAAGACATGACTGTGGGTTCAGAAAATATCATAAAATCATAAAATCAATTTCAACTTTTGAAAAAGTGTGAATGAAAACAAAAGAATTTCATAGAGAGAGATCAGTAACAATGCACTTGCAGAGATAGAAATTGTTGAATCATATTTCAGTAAACTTAGTATTTAAACACAATTTTACGTCTCTGAAACTACTGTGTTTTGTAAGCGTATAAAATGTTTGTCCCTGCTCCCCCAATCATCCACTTTATTTATGAATATCTACTTTTCTTTTTATTGAAGCTTTACATCTCGCAGTATCGACTTCAAGGTTTATTCAAAACTAAAAAAGGATTTTGCACTTGTATCTAGCACTTCAAGAACAGGAAGTAAGGAAAATAAGCTTTGTGAAAAAAAACTAAGAGAAAGTCCCAAATTTCTCCCAGGAAAACTCACTGGCAAATAGCACTTTCCTAATCAACATAAATCCACTCTCACAGAAGAAACTTAATCAAAATTTTTGCCTTACGAAATTTTTGCTCAATAGTCATTAATTTATTTCTAATGACAGCACTACAAAATTCATCCAGAAAATAAAAATTTTCCCATTTAAATGGAGATATTTTGGGAGGGAAAGATCACAAACAATCCTTTAAGATAGATGCATTCAGAGTGTAGTCATTAATAGTTGAAAATTTTCCTTGAAGTGGAAAGAAATTGAGAACAAGACAAGAAAACAACATTCAAGCTAAATAAAAAAATACTGCATGAAACAAGGAAGGAAAGAAGAATAAATAGAAACTCATACATTCATAGATGCCTGGAACATGACTCTGTTTTGAATTTATTTTCATTCATGTAACTGAACAGAAAATTTTGCCATAAACTTTTCAATAAACATTAAGAAACTTTAGAATATCCATTCCATCATGCAGATGATGGCTAATGTAGTATAGAAATTACTCCAACACACAACAAAAACTCTACACATAACAAAAAACACACATAAAGCAAAATACGTCAGAAAAATACAAAGAACTCGTGCAAACACACATGCGGGACAAAACAATACATATGAACAAAAAGCCAGTCACTTAATACAAGTCAAATTCACAGCATGCAAATGCAGCATGCTTCGTCAATTTAATCAGCTGTAAAACAGTTTGCCAATAGAATGGTAAGTCTAAAATTATATGTTTTAGAACTTAATAATTTTAAACCCAAGTAATCACAAAAACAGACTTAAGATTCTGAGAGAAATCATGAGAAAAAAAATAGGTAATCAAGAAGCAAAATTACAAAGAAAAATAATACAACTGATCCAGTTCCTTTGCAATACAAGAGATTAGGTATTATAAAATATCTAATTTTAAATGAAACATCCAATTCAATTACCAGATCACATGCTGCTCTTAAATGAAAGAGTTAGAGAGAGAAATATTTATTATTTTCTTAAATATCCGGTAAGAAGGTTATCAATAGAGTTCTGATATCCAGACCATTATTAATAAAAATGTATTGATTTTTCCTTCTAGATACAGAACTAATACCAACAGCAAAATTAGGCACTCACTGTCAGGTCAGAAAATACAACTACAATTACGTGAACACAAATTATTAGGTGCATTATTTTAGAGACAACATCTACAGTGCACAAGACAAGACAGGAACACAGGACAACTCCAACAACCTACCTATCACCATGAAACAGCTCTTGCCGGTTGCGTCCATCAAAAGACACCCACGAAGTGTTTCTGCTGTCAGGTGACACTGAGATCTAGAAAGAAGCAAAGGACTTCAACAAAAGCCCACCTCATCGAAGAGATATTAAAAGAAAAAATGTAGCTTCATAAAAGCTTTTACCTGAAAGAACTACAATCAATAAACATTTTTTAGAACTTAAGGGTGGATTCATCAAAATAAAATGTTGTGTGTCACAAAAAATATTCCATGGAGTGTATGGGTAAGAATGTATTGCAAGAGCTTTAATTCCCATCCTCAACCATTATCAGCTGTGCAGTCAGCAGTGGCCACAGATGGGAGTACGACCTCCATTCCAATCAAAAAAATGCAAGTATACCAATGATCTAACTCTTAGAATATTTTATCAATAGCAGTATTTGGTTTAGTGCAATGTAATTATTAAAACAGGATGGGAGTTGAGCGAATAGAGAAAGCTAAGATAACAATGATGAAGAGTATCCATAGGATATACCAGAAACTCCATACAAGAAAAAACTTTCCATTTTCAAGACAATTTCACGTAAATTAAATGGGGTAAATAGATAATGTAATAAACACGCCAATAATGTTATTATTATTAATTAACAGAAGAATGAGTGTATCACTATTTTTAACAAAGTGGTTATATCATGAAAGTAAAAAAAAGCAAATTNAAAAAAAAGCAAATTCAACTACAATGTACAAAAGATATTTCTCAAGTTAAATTGCTCCAAGAATGAAATAAATGAAGTAAGTAACTGAATAAGAATAGAAATATGAAAAAGTTTGCAGAATTTTTTGGTCATGGGAGAAATGTGAAGTGTTCCAATGACCTGACACGAATAGTAATAGGAAGGAAATAGAAAAGTAACAAAAACGATTTGAAACATTTCCAAAAAACTGAATACTTCACTATAACTGCAGAATAATTTAAGTAAAATGAAGATTCAAAAGTCTTTATTTTCCTAATAAAAGTCTTAAACAAGACTCTGAAATTTGGAGTGATTCACATGGAGCTTAGTGTTTTACAAAATGAGAAGTAAAGACGTTTATTTATATCAAAATACACAATAGTTGTCTTACGATGAGATTTGTACATTCCTTAATACAAAGCACAAGTGCAAACCAGCTTAGCTAACATAAATTCATTAGTGGCACTGGGAAGTGGTATGCGGTTTGTAGAATGCAAAATTAAAGTATAGATTATGAGTAGCTGTACACATTATTTTTTCTAGGAAGTCAATACAAAAGTTGAAATTACTACTAAAAATTACTCTAATAAAAACGCATATCTTTTCTCAAGAACTCATAAAAGAAGAAACAGATTATGGATAAAGAATCTTAGTAAACTAAGTAGAAAAGAATTATGAAGAATCTGCAATGCAAGATGATAATCCTTGTTTTTAATGAAAGTGTTTTAATGCTATATTGAAGAGTATGAGAAAGTACAACACCAAATTACAAGTCAAGAGGAGAGAGATGAGACAAGAACTTCACATTATTTAATGTTATGATAACATCTGACAGGTAAAAAGGGTGTCAGACTGGGATACAAATTGGTAATGTCCTCCTTTAAAACCTAAGGAACTATCCACAAGTAGATAGTACCCCAGGAATCAGAGAAGGAGATTATGCTACTACAATCTTCACTCCAGATGTAAGTACTTTGAAAATAAGACATTAATGTTTAAAACTTCTTTTGGTAGTCATAGTTTTACGACTTTGTTTTGTTCGATGCAATTGCCAATGAAAAGTTGATTTTTAATACTATGATGATACAGCTTAATAATCTGGAAGAATTTTTAAATATTGGCGATAACCGTAAAAGTCTGCATCAATACATGTCATTTATTTAATTTTCATGAGCACAATCCAACTTGAAGTACAGTACTTGAATTGATGTGAAAGTTATGCCCTCTTATATTATGACCTGCAACAAAATAGTTTGTCAAATCTGGAAACAGAAGAGGAGAGGAGACTAGGCGTGGATGCAAACAGACAGCTAAATTCAGAGATCTGCAAGAGTTATAATGACCAGGATGACAATGAAATAAACATGAATTAAAATAATTGAAATAATTATTTTAAAAAATGAACTGAAATTAAATATATGCAATAATAAAATAAATAAATACAAATATAAATTAAATTCAAAAATAAATTAAAAACAAAACAAAAGAAAAAACAAAACTAAATTTAAATAAAAAACATGCAACCAAAGTATTAATTGCACTCAAATCTGAATATACAAGGGTCTCACCTTTAATTCCACGCCAGCGGGAACAACGATTGGTCGAAAGGAGAGTGAATGTGGACAAATCGGCGTAACCATTATGGCAGGGACATTGGGATGAATCATAGAAGCACCAGCCGCTACTGCATACGCTGTACTTCCTGTTGGGGTTGATACTATAAGGCCTGAAAATATTATAAATAATTAAATTTTTAAAACTAACCCCACTTAAAATTGCTATGCCTTAAATGACAATTCACTAAAATATTCTTTTATTTTATTTATTTCACATTTAAAACACAAAAGAGTAAACAAATAAACCCACAAATCTAATCACAAGATAGATTTTTTTAAATAAATTTTCTTACTAACTTAAGCTATTATTTTAAAATATCTGTAAGAAACCTCACTTAATGAAATTTCTTATTCATATATTGTTTTGTGATACTTTCAGCAGATAAGCTGACTGCAAGCAAGGTTTAGTATTGAGATTATCACCAGACATTGCGTATTGTTGAGCATCAAAATATGCTCATAGAGTAACATAAGATTTATTAAAAAAGACATTCATATAGAATTTCACATGGTGAAAACTTGATTACATAATACATTACAAATTTTATATTATTTTTATTAAATATTTATGAACAATTATAATTTTTATAATAATAAAAAATAATACTATAATAATAAGTAATTAACAAATTTTTATAAATAATAAAGAAAGGATACTTTCTATTTACATCCATTCAGAGTTCACACAGTATAGTTACATCCCATTCTAAAGAAAATGCTCACTTGATGGATTGGGGTAACACTTAAATATTGGACAAATTTTCATTAGAAGCATAACATGTCAGAAATGTTATCTATACAACACGAATGGGAGTAAAAATTTACATACAGACACAAAAGAATTATTGAATATATACAATACTATTTTATAACATACTTGTATGATTTCCCCTTTTTGCACACATATTTACATTACATACAAATAGTTACATTTTCATCATGTTCAGTTGTTATGTTTATATTTGTTATACTATTGGTACACCTGATAAAGGTCCCAAACAAGGATTGAAATGTCGTGAAAGGAAAATAGCGTAAACAGTCCAATTGAGGTGGTATGATAAATAAAAATTTCTTTTAGAATAGTTAAATACAAGAAGATATTTCAAACACACTATATTTCCCTACAAATGGGTAGGTAAACAAAATCCATTATTTTAATACAATCCTGAAACCATCACTTACCATCACCCTGCACAGAGGTGATGTGCTTTCCATCCAGGAAGAGATCAATGTTGGAGAGGTAGGGAGATGGTCCCCTGTCAATGACTACTTCATTTAGAACCAGGAAGGTTGCAGGATGCTTTGTAGGGCTGTTGAGTGGGCCCTTCCCCACCGTTGTAGCTCCACTGCCAACCCCTACGCTGCCTAAACCACCAGCATCATTCTTGCGGATGATAATACATCGCAAACGGCTACGAAGTGTAAGAGCAGCATGACCTGAAAAATTGTAAAGTGAATGAGTGAAAATGGACCTCATTTTAATTCGAAATAGTAAATAAAGAATAAAAAACATCATTAGGTCACAATATGTCTAGTTATTAATATTTCTTAGCAATAAATCAACATTTATGAAAAATCAGCAGAATTTTTTTTAAATTACCAATAAAGAAATTAATTTCTACATAAATCAGACTAAAATAACTAAAACAAAATTAAATGGTGTTTCATGAGACTACTCAGGGCGAGTCAGCTTTTAGTTCTCTAGAGGATGAACATGAAGAGAAGAAACAACTCTAGTATAATTTTGAATATTAAGAAATGATACTTTCCGTAAATAAAGAAGTAATGCGAGTTGGGTCTTAAAGATTCTGTAATATTAATATCAAAGGTCATTATAAAAGTTTATTGCACACTTGCTTGGTTAACATTTGCAGAAATGTTTATTTGACTTAAAACAATGAGAGGTAACAATAGATACAATAAAAAAATCATAAAATTGGTAAGTTTTTTCTTACCTTCCAGAACATTTGTGACTTGCTCTTGGAAGTTGTCAAACTCAAAAGGCGTGAGGAAGCCCAAGGAGCCGAGATGAAAAGCCATCACAGGAGGCACAGATTGCTAATAAACAGTTCTCATTACAAAGACATAAGGATTTATTACTTTATTTGCAGGTTTTGTAACAATTAGTAAAAAATAAATAATAAATTTAAAGAACTAGTATAATTTATTATGTTAAAGCAGTTATGATCTGTGTTTGACCATGTGGAGGACAATAAACTAATTTACTCTCTGAAAGCAAGCAAGCAAGCGACCATCCCAATGAATTCTGATCAAAGGCCCTAAGATAAAGGTGGAAGAGTACATGCACATTTTCAACCCAAAAATTTGTGAAGACGGTCAGAAGTATAAGGCACAAAGGTCCCTATTAATGCATGGACAACATTAATGCTCATAAAAGTTCATAGCTTTTGAGTGGAGTTCAGAAATTTATTACAACATTGGCACATGGTCCTTGAAGAGACAATTTGCCTGATGATAAAACTTCTTGTAATATGCAAGATCTTTGAATCAAATTGGCCCGAATCTTCGGTCTATCTGCAGTTACAGACAATACCTTGGAAAATGTCAAAAGTATATCTTCCACTGCAATACTTCCAAAACAACAAGTATTTATAAATGTAATGGACAGCCAAAGTGGTAGCATCTTTGTTCCCTACTCACTGCTGAGCGGCTTGATTCTCCGCTCGGCAGAACTATGTGAGGTTTTCTGCTGAGGTTTCCTTCTAATCCAGACAAATTCCGATTCGATTCCATGAATTCCCGTCAGTATCTCGTCTTCCCAAATTTCTCCTCGCAAATCGTGTGTTTAGGTGGGAGAACAGCCCCCGTGGCCTAAACCCACAACATAAAAAAAGACATACTTAAATGTGATTTCGTAACTCACTTGGAAGAGTTGGCTGGCATAGAGCAGCGTGCCGTCGCCTCCCAGACACACAATGAAGTCGATCTTATCGGTGAGATCGTCTTTGCCATCACGGAAGGTCATGAGGCGATCGCGCAGGGGCCGGAAGCCTTCGCACGTCGCCAGCGCCGCTTCCTCCAGCACTGCCTGCTCCACGAACACCACCATGCGCTTCTCCTGCACGGCACACAACAACAGTTCTAATTAGTCCATTACATTCACATAAATAGGAGGCCAGGATTCGATTCCCGGTGGGGCGTGGGTTTTTTTCCATCGCATCTCAACATCCCGACTAACTCAGCCTGCATGATAATGAGTTCTGGGTCTATCGTAGGGTAAAAGCTGCCGGAGCGAGATGTAAGCCACGTCTCCTCCTCCTCCGGATACCGAGGTTCACTAATGGCAGAGCTATATGAGGATATATCCCATGGACCATGCGAGGGTAAACCCCGTGGGCACACATTCGGGGTCTGTTGAGGGACAATTCAATTTGAATAAGAATTTGAAAATTTGATTTACGAAAGTGTGAATGTTTGTTTACGACCTTTTCACGACGAAACCACAGAACCGATTTTGATGAAATTTGGCAAGGAGATAGTTTACACGTTCAGAAAGGACACACTCGAATATTTATTTCAAAAATGTCTGAAAAGAAGAGAGGAAATGGTTTTTGACGATGAAGTCGGGGGAAAAATCCTTCATCGGAGAGGTATATTCGCTTCCGCTGCCTAAACGGTTCGAGATAGACGACAACAATGAGTAGCAATACCTCAAAGAGTTCTACATAAAAGTACACGTCGATATATGCATCGTCAACGGCCAGGTGAAAATT
>NNCF01128330.1:207506-240374 GCA_002313205.1 Laupala kohalensis | reverse complement strand
TTTTCATGTACCTACTTGCCGCAAAGCAGGAGGTCCCGGGTTCGAGTCCCGGTCAGTCGGAATTTTCACCTGGCCATTAACGATGCAAACACTCCTCCAGGACTCAAAACTCAAAGGTTTTGAGTTAAAACGACAATATATGTCTACCTTCAAAGATTAATCTAAAATATCGAAAAAAAATGTTTTAAAAATTGACGTGTTAACCAAAGAAGATAGTTACATCAAAGTCAAACTGATAAAAGAGTTTTAAAAACTATAAATCCACGCAGACGAAGATGCGAGTAACAGCTAATGTGTGCATCTCTCTTTCAGTACGTGTGTATTCCAAGCCAGTCTGTAAAAAGTATTAATATCTCTGCAGCTAAAAATCTACTGATCATTTATCACGATTTATCTTAGTGAAAACTGCATTTCGATATCTTTAGTTGCTTAGCAGTTGGGGTGTTCGCTTTTATTGACTTACTCCGTAAATAAGAGACGTTTCTTTGACTGACTTATTTATCAACGCCGATAAGATTAAGAACTCATTGGCAGATCTAGGGGAAGGTCACTCTCCCACCCCCAAATTGGAACTAAGTAATATTGACTGCCCTCTTTCTCTCATTTAATAGAATACATAGAAGAGGGGAGAAATGAAAGAAAGATATTGATGGCCAAAACACGAGTAACTTATGGATGGGACTATAGAAATGATGCGGATTGAACAAGTATGTCATTGAATTTCTAACAGGGCATGGAAATTTTAATAGATCTTGGATTGAATCTGTGGCGCAAGAGATGAGCATCCTATGGAAATATGACATTCAGGGGGGAAAATATATACGACAATTGCAAGAAAATGGAATCATGGGTACGAAACATAAGAAAGACAATAAAGACTTCGAGAATAATGTAACAAGGGTAGGAGAGAGAGATTATCAAGAAATAAGATGAAATACGAAGAGACTTCTGAACGAGCGTCCGCCTCCCCAAGACGGAGACGTAAACAATTGTTAGCTGGTTGAGTGACGGTAACATTGGATGATACGAAATGAAAGGATATGATAGGTTAAACGGAATCTTGTAATGGCTCTGCAGGAAGACTAGGCGTCATAGTAGAACCATGGCGAAAAGGTAATAAATATTTAAGCGAATATGTTAATACTTCAACTTCACGTATTTTCTCCTGAAAAACATTTACAGTAAATATAATAATTGACCTGCGGGGTGAATTTAGTGACAGGCGTCTACGGAGGGAAAGTAAACGAGTTGTACGAGGTAGATTATTTGTTCTGATGTCCTAATTCACAAGTTAGATAAATACATAAAAATCAACAGAGGAACAATGAATATTTTTGGTGTCAACAACTGAACCTAGCTGGTGTTGGCAAAAATGTATATAGTCAATAACAGACTAATCGATCTAGACCAATAAGAATTATAATTTCCGACGAAAATTTGTGCACTGGAGTATATTTTATATAACGTTCGTAAAAACAATATAATTATTAGGGAAATACGCAGTAACGATGAAAAAATGCACCAGAGAAAAGAAAAGACTCGGATTTAGTGTTGTTGAGAATCAAAATATGACGTTACAAATAAATAAATATTACCCATTAGTTTTCTTCGTCGGGCAACATTTTGCCTAACTCTATCCCGTGCCGGCCCGATCGATCGAAGGAGTATAGAAATTGGCTCGCGGGCTAAGATAAGAACGAATAGGAACACGAAATTCATACAGTGATACAACCTGTTTAACACTCGTGTTAGTGGGGTTGCCTACCTATGCAGCAGTGGAAGGCTGTGAAACAAGATCAAACACTGTAATAGAGTCCTTCATAAAATACTGGAACAGAAGAAGGAAGTAAGGGAAAACAACGCGAAGAATTAACTAAAAATTATATTAATTCCTAAGAAATCGAATATATTAAGAGAGAAATATATTGGAATAAAGGAAGAGAATGGAATATAGAAAGAATCCACGCCAAGAGGGGGGTGTTGATTAAAAACCAATTATGATGTAGAGTACCTCGATGAGCCATGAAACGAGTTGAACAAAGGGCTGAAGTACAGCCGCATCACGCACTTTCTTGATGACGAGCACCGTTAACGGTGGCTTGTACCACGTGAGTCGCTGCGACGCGGGGTCCTGGATCGTCCTGCAACAACAAACAGTCTGCCTTCAGTCCTCACGATCTTCAATCGTCTTGTTGAGATAATGTAATATAAATCACAATATTCATCAATTACACTACGGAAGAGCATGTCTACTGCAAGTAAACGAGATTTTTTAACTGCTGATATTTAACTGTGAGACATTGTTTGAAGAAAGCGAAACGGAAATCTTCACCTTAGGATGAATAAAAGTTTTCTACAGAATAAAAGTTGTCAGTGGAGAAATATCCAAGTGTAGGTGGAGAAAGAAACTAGCAGATTTACTGCAAAAGTTACACATTCCAACAGTTTCCATAAAAAAAATTCCTCGAATTGGTTTCAGGTTTTCAATAAAGCGAAAAATCGTATTCAATCTTAATAACATTCATTAACCTATGTTCAGATCCATTAACTAATTCCGATTACTGGTCTAAGGGCAGTGGAGGATTTAATATTTATAAAATACATTATTTAATAAAAACCTACTGTTATTCATTTATTGTTCCAAAATTAATTGTAGATATTAAGTGTAGTAAAAATTCGAGATTAATAAAACATAAGTATTAATGACATTCCCGCCCGTGGAAAATCCGCCAGTATCCGGAAGAAAACGGGAGGAAAACCCGGGCCAGGATGCGGTTACAGAAATAACACACACATCCGTGCCAAGGTAGTGTATAGTTAGAAATAAACAGTATAAAGGAAAAGGATTTAAAAGAACATGCACGAAAAAAGGAATTTAATCAGTTACAAGAATACTATAACAATGGCGTGATAAAGTAAAAGAGGATTTGAATGTTTTTAATTTGAATAATTTTACAACTAATTCCAAAAACGTCGAGTTCGTGGTGACAATCCGTGTCATTCCAAAGTAAAGTTCAGGGAAACACAGAAATAATTTAAGAAGGAAAAAGCATAGCCAGTCTCCCATGACCAGCAAAGAACGTAATTTGACTCGCACTAAGTGTTATTACGCTTGGTATAAAGGCTTTAAGAAATGTAGAAGGGAAATATTTCAGTTTTAATGTTGCCATAACCGTGTTAAAGTGGAAGGATTATGTTTTTACAGTGTATTTATCCATTTATTCTCTACGTAAGTTCGATATTAAAAATCTCATTATTTTTATGTACACACTTATGCATTTGGTTATGCATTTATTTTCATGTTTCAATGATAAAATGTTTGCATTATAAAATCATAATCGGCAAAGAATGAAATAATTTCTTAAATATTATGGTTTCGCATCATTAAATATTCTATCCAGTTTCCTATATACCAAATTTAGATGATTACTTAAACAATATATTGACGAATACCACAATTTCGATTTTTATATAAAAAACAGACCAGTGAAAAATGACACTTCGCAAGTTTTGAACACTATTTCAACGAAAATTCGGTCTTCATTATCCTGTTGTCAACTGAGACACAATCAAGATTGTTATTCCACATCTGATGGAATGACGTTCGACATTGATCACGCGTTAATAGAATACTCCAAAACGACTTAAATAGTTAGCTTCTTCATTTAGATAACATACTGGAACAAAGATAATAGAAGATATATTTAAGAGCAATTAAAATGAAGATAAAATGTACCCCATTGCAAACTGGGCGTTAATTTACTCTGGTAATTCATTATTCGGAAGCAATGAATAACAGCGGCGACAAGAGCACATGAACTTTCCCTACGTTTCATTATTTACTTTACAGCTATATAATTACATTTCTCTTCTTTGTTTACATTTATTTAATATGAAGACGGTTATACGAATGGTGAATTTTCACCCAGCCGCATATAACGCGTTTCTCCTTCTACATTAAACACAAACAAGATTGTAAAATTTTGTTGCATATCCAACGTTCAAAGCAGAAATTTTTATCGAAATACGCAGAATGTCTTGCCTTACTATCAAGACATTTTTCCTTTATAAAACAGTAAAAATTGACGGAAAAACAATAACTTTGAAAATACTGCCCGCGTCGAACCTCGGAACATTATTGGACGCTATACAAAATACATTTTAGACGCTAAATGTAGAGTCTCCTTACCAAGAAATTGTCGAACCCACTTCAGCTGACCAAGCATGCAACATGTGCAGCTGCACTGCGGGTAAGTAGTTTATTGTATCACGCAGGCCAGAGGAAGAGACAAGCAAGTGGACCCAGGACTTGGTGGAAGTGGGTGCAGGACAAAGATTGGTCCGCCTCAATAGTCAAAGCGCCTGGCAAACGCCTAGCGACGAGTCGTGTGTGTGTGTGTGAGGCAGAGGAAAACACATGGGACATCAATTGTGGGACTGCGTACTTTACGGGAAGACATAGCACAGATACATGGAAATTCGCGATTTTTTAATACAAGTAGGAATATTAAGGGATATACTTAAAGAAGATCTAGATGTACAACGTAAGGAAGTGAGACGTAAAAGAGTCCACCTGATTGTGAGACAATTAAGACGATGATATAGTCATCACGAATGGAACGAGATAGTAGATGTGTCCGCCTCCTAGTGGAAGGGACGGGAATGTTGGTCGTGCCAACGGCTAAGAGACGCATGAAAGGAGTCTGGAGGGAAATTACGACAGCACATAAGAGCCTCATATTGACGCTGTCTGGAGACAAGGTGGTCAAGAATGCCGTGACTATGTGTTCAGTGATAACTTCAGGTAAACGGCTTGTGTAGTGGATAACCTAGAGATCAATATAGGAGTCTCGGGTTCGATTCCCGTGACGTCGCCCTATTCATCTGGCCGAAAGTCATCACGTATTTTCTCCACATGTAGGTACACGGAAGAAATATATGTATGTGTGTTTAGGTTCTCCAAATACCCATATGCAGTATTTAACGATTCTTCGGTTCGACAAACTCCAATTTTCTTTATCAATTTAAAATGCAAGGAAAAAAATCTTAGGAAAGCCTACAAAAACTGAATCATATACATAGAAGTGGACATGGGAGGGATTATCTACATATAGATATAGTAAATGGTCAATTTTGAAAATGTGAGTAAAGAGTATATTTACAAACTAATCATAATTACAAAATTTATTTACATCTCGAATACAAAAGTATGAGTAACTTCTCATAAGCAAAGAGAAGATAGAGAGAGCGGAAATAACACATAAAAGTCCTCCAATAATATTATTCTTACGACAATAAATAATTAAAAATCAAGTTGGAAAAAATCTTTTTTTAGACGAAAAGCAACATCACATCAACATTTCATGTTCTTATTTCTAATAGTTTTTGCTATCCGTATTTCCGAAAGATGTAGAGGAATGAGTGAGTGAATCTGTCATAAGGACAACACAGATTTCATATGCCTTGAGAAGTGGGGTGTCTGCACAATGACCATGCTTCACAGTCGGTTGTCCCACCCGTATGCTAACTTCAGCGTTTTTTTTTTCAGAAAATGAGAGAGAAGTGAATAAAGGGGTTATTGAATAGAAGATTAAGAATGGAGGGGAAACGGGAGAATCTTCACACCTACCCACTTTGTTCATCATGACAAATTCAGTTTGGATCAACCGGGGTTTTGAATTCCCGTCCCCACATGTGACAGACGAGCACCCTAACCATTACACTGTGTCCAGCTGTGTAGAAGTGTTGCGGACAACAGACGCTACGCAGCTATGAACAAAAGAGAGACGCCACCTCTCCGTTTCTTTGTTCTCTTACTCTTCAGATCTGCTGGGATGTGACTAGCGAAAATAACAAAGCCACACCGTGTGACTAAGCGCTTGCGCCATGGCTGCACCGAACTCATCGTCTGAATAACGTGAATTGTGAATATTCTCGAGTACTCAGATATGGATAAGTCGTGTAGACCTAACTTCTCACCGTAAACAATGATTATCTCGGCAAGAGCTCAATGAAAAAGTCGAAGAATCATGCGCTTCTCCTAAATACAGTAAACTCAATAATAATAATAATAATAATAATAATAATAATAATAATAATAGATTCATAATAATAATAATATTCATAATAATAATAATAATAATAAACTAATAACCTAAAATATCCGAGCACGATAGAAGCATTCAAAATTTACGTGTTTCCATAATAAATTTTATATATTTTTTTTAATTTTTACGTAACAAACAAGTTTTTAGCGTCACTTGCCATTTCGAGCATGGAACTCTAGGAAAGTGTCTTCTCTGAACACACGGGAAATAAGAACTTAGAATCAATTTGAAAAGTGCACAAATATATTTTTGTTTAAGTCAACCATTTTGTGCCGATTTATCAGTGTCTTACATGAAATACAAAAGCAAATAGATGTTCGCTACATAACGAAGCTAACCTAGTAGCGGAGTAGTTCTGTGTTTGTTCAGATGCTCTCGGCAAAAGTCTCATAACTTCTAAGAAAGCTGTCAGCATTTCGTAAAAAGGTAAAAACGATCTTGAGTGCTCGTGGCTAAATATTACATTGCAACAGTATTACAGCGTCAGTGCAGCAGAAACGTTATGCGAGAAGACATTTTCGAAAATATAAAACGTATGTGTAGAATACATTTCAGGTTTCTAAAACGTTTCATAAATAATATAACAAATATCTGAACTAATTAAGACAATTTCATGCGACAAGTTTATTCTTATATAATCCGATGTTCCACAAAAACATACAAAAGACTTATAACACAGCGTAGCATCATTAAGCCGCCCTTAATCTCCTTTCGGGCGGAGTTAATTACACGATGTTCCCAGGAATGAGATTAGCTCACTCTTTCTCAAACGCCACGAAACTTGCAAAAACCTTGCCAAATTAATTCCAGAAAGATGAGGGGAGAGGCGTGGATTTCGCGCAAATTCCGTGGTGTCCTAAGACCACTCCAGGAATATGGGTGGTGGGTGGGGGGAGGCAGCGGGAAGAAACGAAGTGGCGCGGACATACACACAAGAAGGAGGTGGCTCAAGAGGCTGTTGCTGCTGTTGCTTCTGCAAAGGGAAAGCGGAACGAACAGACGGACCGCCGGGGGCGGCAGATTCGCGGGGCGATAAACGGGCAATGGCTGCGAGGAAACGGGGCGGCACGGGGCGAACACAGTGTTCGCGAACAAACAGTTTGCAAAAATAAAATAGTTATTGGAACAGTCACTTGCTTGAAAGTATTATGTTCGCTTTCTCTGAACTTAGGTAGTCAAATATTCACGAAACTTGGAAATATTCACCAAACGAGTTCTAATTAATTAATGATTTGCTCTACAGATTTTTACTTTTGGACGAGGATAATTAATTTGTAATTTTAAAACTTGATAAAGTTAGATTGTCGTTTGACTCTATCTTTATCTAGAGTCGCATTGTATTCAGTCACGTGATGCGGCTGCCATTTCCGTAAGAACAGTTTTCCCCTGTTTTTGGTGGTTCTCGTACATTTCCTGTAAGGGTTTGGATATCTTAGCGTCATTACGTTCCTATCGCCATTCGCTAAGTTTTAGTAGGTTAACCCGAGACTTTTGTCAGAGTATCAAAGAAACATAAGTCGGCGAAAGTTTCTCCATATAAGATCATAGTAATTTGAAGTCAAATAATTCAAAATTTTGCACCGTAAGGGCATAAAAAATCATCACCAATGGATAGAGAAAGGTTCAAACTAACATTTGAAATTTTTGGGGCGTACTTAAACCTAGTCGCTCTGCAGATATAATACCTTAAGGTAGAATGAGTAACCTGCCGACTGTTTTTGTCATTATCGATTTTTTTTTTCACTTAGGAATAAACCATTATCTATAGACTCGTATTATGGATGTTAGCATTCAGCCCAAGCAAAAATAGATTTTTTAAAACACTTTATTAAATAATCTAATTGAAAATAAGGAAGGTTCAACCTCAAAACCTCTTGTCGGACTGTAACTTGAAACAAAGATACATTGAGCATTATTTTAGCACGCACGAAATTACTTCTTTTCTCATCTTAAAAGGAAAAATATGAAAAATACGAAGGATCGTAAATGTACACTTCCCCGCTTGAAACTCAAGGTATTATTCCAGTGCACGAAAAGTTAATCATTTCCCAAAATTGAGTGAGTCAATGTCCTTTATGCAGTAATTGGTGTTGAATTATGCATTTTTATGCGCTTCAATTTTGATGTGATTTGTAAAAGGTTATGAAAAAATTCTTTGTATACCTTTCTGAACATTTCAACAAAAAAAAGTTTACGCACTAGCATAATTTTCTTCTCCCTAATTAAAATAGTATTCGAACTAAAATCTTGAACAATAGCACACGTGAACTCACATGCACAGTAATCGGAAACTTCAAGAAAAACATGTGACGACTGTTACTGGAGAGACATCTGCGCTGTGTGACTCATACCTTAGTGGCATGTCCGCAGACATATTCATTTCGGAGGCTGAGACATCCCTCTAAAATTTATTCGAGGGAACTTTAAAGTTATTTGAGTTCAAAAATTTCAAATTTGTCCAATTCATAAATTGACTTTAGTAATTAATGAACAAAACATATTAACATTTATTTTGTACAGATTAAGTACTTTCGCAACAACTTACAATATATTTCGGTAGGGACCGGGCTCCCGGAACTGACTACATGCCAGCTTCTAGGTCGGTCAAACCATCTGACGACCGAACGAACCAAGGTGTGACCAGAGGGAACTTCCGAATAGTAATAAGAAAGAATAAAACGTAACTTCAAATACTTCTATAATTTAATAATGTTACGAGTGTTAATCAGCAATTACACCAAATTAAGCGGGCCGATTCGCAAATCCTTTAAATTAATGTCTCTCCGTTATATCCAAATTTTCTTTTTTTAAATCATATTATTACACTTCCAAGGNATTATTTCATTCATTTATTCATAAAGCTGAAAGACGCTACAACTCCTTCCTTATACTTTTCCTTATGTTGCTACTTGGTTAGTAACACAAGGCCTCATAGGATACTGGAAGGATTCGTATTTATTTCCAACACTGACATGATTACATAATTACTAGTAAGCATTAGTTTTAGGCGCCAAGAAATAAATATGAAATAAAAAACTACTAAATATTTATGAAACAATACAAACTACCGTATCTGTCAGAAATATTTGAATCGCCGATTGCCCGAGTCGGATTTTTCTGTTATCGGGAAAGTTGAAAAAAAAAGTTTAATAATCCACAATTTTTCAACTAAAAATTTGATAAAAATGATATGAACTTTAATTACATGCTGCATGACCACAAATATGTATGTGCGTCTATCTCAAAGGATTCCAAAAACCAGCTTAACTCAAAAATGCAAATTTTGACTCAGGTCCCTTTTAGTAAACACCGATTCAATTTCTTTGATCACCAGCCACCTGGGCGATGGGTCTACTGTGCAAAGTCTCAGCATCAACAGCAGCGCGGACGAGGCAGTGGTAGTGGGGACGGCAGCGGCAATGACACAATGGGGAAAGAGCGCATCACCACGAAACCACCGGCGTCATCTACGCTGCGACGAGACCTTCACTGCGCGCGTGATGCCCAGAAACGTTGACACGGCAATAACTCACACGGGAATGAAATTCACTCCGTTTAAAGTATTATATCCCACAGAGCGACTAGGTTTAAGTACCCCAAAATGTTTTAAATGATAGTTTAAACCAAACCCTATCCAGTGCCAATGAATTTTCATACCCTCACGTCGCAAAATTTTGAATTATTTGACTTTAAATTTATAAGGGCTTATATGGAGAAACTTTTGAAGGCTTATGTCTTTTTATCCTGACAAAAGCAACGGCTAAACGTAGCGAAGAAAAACTACTAAATCATAGCAAATGGAAATAGGAACGCAACGACGTTAAGATTTTCATACCTTACGGTGCGTTTACAAGAATAATTCACTAAAAACTGCGGAAAATAATGTTCTAAGGGAAATGGTGGCCGCATCACGTGATTGAAGACAATGAGACCCTTGTCAAAGAAAGAGTCAAACGACAATCTACATTTATTATCTAATTTTAAAATCACAAAATAATTGTCTCAGTCCAAAGTAAAAGCCAGTAAAACGTATTATTAATTAATAAAACTACTTTGGTGAATATTTTCAAGTTAAGTGAGTAGTTGGCAACAAGACTTCAGTCAACACGGATATAATACCTTAAGGTGACGATCAGGCGACTATTTTTGAATGTCCCGATATTTTAAAAAATGAAAGAATTAACTATTACTATGGGTACTGATTCGTTTTTGACCGAGATCAATAGTTCAAAATATACAATACGAGTCTCCTCCATAACGACGTGAAACATGCACGATGAGGAAAATTTCTTTTCCAAAACGTATTCAAAGACGGCGAAAGAAATAAAACAAGCAAGTTAAAAAGTGGGGTAGTAAAAAGAAACTTCGTACCAAAACTTAAGGAATGAGTGAATAAACAGTCGTGTTCACGGTCTATGAATCAGACCTTGCACCAGGACTGAGGTAGGAGAACACAAACAAGCGGCCTCAGGAACAAAAACATTTCACGAAGACAGAACACATTAATGCCACGAGGGAACAGTCCTCGTAAAAGCGAAAGTGCGGGAACAAAACCCCTTCCCACATACCATAAAATACTTAAGCGGGGAAAAGGAAAACAACAGATATTACGTAAATATCATCGGAGAACTCTCGGCAAGGATGCTATTGGTACCATTTGGAGCGAAAAAGGTAATCTCTTACACACAAAAATATTCCACGCATTTTACCGTATGTTGAATGGTCATACCATACAAGTACAATTTAGGAAATAAAAACAAGTAACCATTATTTTAATGTTAAAATATTTCACATGTTAGAATACAGTAAATAAATTCTTATTACTATTTTTAGATACCACATTAGTTTCTTAACATCAAAATATTTAATTGTCGTTTTATTACACAGTATGACAAAATATTAAACAAACTTAGCAACAAAAGTATAATATTAGTATTAAGTGATCTGAATCAGTAATAGACATTAGTAACACTGACCTACCCGGAATTACCTACCAGACATTCGAATCTTCTCCCCGAAAAAAATAGTACATTCGATTTACAAGAATGTATCGCACTTGGACGAATTCTTACCCTCACCCCCATATGGATATTCTAAGCCTTACCCACACGACGGGTCTCCGCGCTGCCAAGTCATAGCTGTGGTTTCGACGAGACCGACAAAGCAGCTGAGCAACCCACTCGATGCGTCATGCAACTGTTTCCAATAACCCACTCGACGCGTCAAGTTCTTTCTGACTATACACCTCATGAACTCATCTCAGAGAACATTACCTGGAATACGTCTATCAATGGAGGTCTCGATTAGTCAATTAAAAATTGACAGGTCACTTAGAAATACTTCATTGGGGATTATTAAGCTCGTAGCTCGAGTATTGATCATTTTATCTTTACTAAAAATAAGCCAATACACAGACAACAGTAGTTCTTAAAAATCATACTTTTACATTTATTCGGGACACACCCATATTTTGTTTCATGCCTTAAAATAAGACAAAAAAATCTGATTGTTAAAATGAAATTGACGGGTCACTACCAAGCTGTAAAATTTTTAAATCTAAAGAACTTTTTCAGAGGTTTAACCAAATTCCACGTTACGCTTGTAAAAACTGAACTTTGATAATAATTCGTACTTGTGACATATCTTTTTTGTGTTTTACTAAATACAAATTTGTTGGTATTCTGTTAATATTATAACACGTAGCGAACGATTTTTATCCTTATCTAAGGATTGTGCTAAAATCTTAAATCCGCCTCTGCCTTAGGACCCTTGATCGAAATTGATGGGATAGTCCCTAGCTTGTTTCCGCAGACTAAATTAGTTTATTGTCCTCCATACGTGGTCATATGCAGTTTGACTGCTTTTTTGACAATAAATTTATATTTATTTATTTATTAACCCTTGTGGTTCGAGTAATTCTTAATCATTCAAAATAAAATGCATGTGACCCATCCAAGAAAAAAACTTAGATGGGCATTTCTCAAAGAATATTACACAAAATTGTGAAGATATTGCAATAAATAATCTTCTCCGGACAAAACGCAAATCCTGTGAAGTAAAAAACGAAATACTCATAAAAAATTGACGACATTATTGAAATTAAATGATGTCTTCGCCGATCTGATCCATTACACTTGGATCCTGAGTAAACACTTCAAGAATTTAACGATGAAATATTTCGGACGTGACATATCTAATTCTTTGCCTAGGCACTCGAATAGGAATGCTTCGGCTCTTCGTTAAGAAGATTGATAACCTTAAATGAATGGAAGAGTTCACAAAACAATGAAATAACATGAGGATTAATAAAGAAGCTGAAATCATAAGCTGAATAATTAAGATAATTTCAGATGATTCCACCCATTTCCTTGACTCATAACAATAATTTGTGCTTCGAAAAATTACTTTATTTTTACGTAAGGCATATTTTGATATTATGATTATATCCCGTAAAACAAGTACCTAAATTTTTTATCGATTTACTTCTCATCCTAATCAATAGCGATGTGCGAATTCTAATTTGTTTTATACTGATCCCTATTCTATATTGTTTACTCGATTCTCGATACCGAATTCCATTCCTGTTCTAAAAAGCTAAATTATTAATTCATTACTACCCTTTCAAATAATATTTGCATTATTGTGATGGCAACACATTTTTACTCTGTCGGCAACATTTGCTTTTTTCATTAATGCATAAAACCACACCATGTCAAATTCATAATACATGTAGACCGATGAATACAATTCAATTCAATGATATCAAATCCAAAATTAAAAATAGGGAAAGAGCTGTCATATTATTGCTTTTCTTTTTCCATTTATCCTACTTTCTGTACAGACCTTCGTTTACCGGGTTGTATTAACCATCTTTACTATTCGACTTCTGCATCGAACATCTTTAACATTTCTTTTCGTGAACAGAAACAGCGATTAAAGTAAAAGGAGAATATTTATTGTGGTTGACTATTCTGAAACGTGGTATCGAATCGCGTGTCATAGAAAAATTTTCAGAAACGCCATATTTCGATACTGTGATATCGAGAGGTATTGAGAACAGAAACCGGTTCATCCCCACAAAAATCTAGTGCTGCAAAACCATCGCACATACTTTCTCATATACGTTTCTCCATCTGCAGCACAGAGTGACAAAAAATATCATAAAAGTGTTATGTAAAAGTAATTTCGTTGTAGACAGAAATTGATGTATTTTCTTATCTGCAGGGCGTTTGCTGTCCTCCTATGTATTTTATCATAATCATATCTTTCATTATAGTTTAAGACAAGTGTAGCCTACGACTGCTTGGTTCGTTTACACTACTAAATAATATTCAGCCACACGGGCACAGAGCTAGTAACCCTGTGGTGCGGGCGTAATCCAGCTAATGCGTCGGCACACGCTCCCTCCCGGTCAGCTGCCCTGGCGCCCAACCGGGGATTAGGCCTTCCCGCCATTTTTTTTTCTTCATTTTTTTTATTTTACAGATTTTAATACATTTCACACATATTAATACACTTCATGTACATTCTCATTTAGCCATATATATATATATATATATATGCTAAATATTATTCAATCTTCTTGAAACCGTAAACTAATGTGTAAGTGCAGCAGACATAAATTATTTTACTGAGGCTATATCAAACATTCAAACGGAATACCGCTAATGCGGATGTAATGCATACTAATTTTACTTTACGAACAGAAAATTTAAGCAAAATCGTTGGACCAGTTTCTGAAAAATATTCAAAAATTTACTTTGAACTTCATGTGAAGTGCCCTTTGTGTTCAAGTAAAAAGAAAATTGAAAGCACGTGCATATGTTAGAAGTAAATTCTACCTCAAATACGAAAAATGAAAACAAAATATTTTTCCGTTCGGTCAGGAGTGCTGCGAAAAGACGGACGGACACACGGACAGACGGACGGACGTCCACTCAAAAACAACTTTTTCGGAATCAGAGGTCACCAAAACGGATATTTCCGCAAAAATCTCTTTTTCGAATTTTTTCACGATTACAATACTTTCTATATACTACGTATATGAGAAAGTAAAAGGGAAGCCATAGGTAAATGGGAAAGCTTCATGTAAAAGTGGAAAGTCACAGGCCACTCTAACGAACACAAACTTGGAAAAAGCATGGAGTATTTTTACTACTTGCTGGATCTATAATGGTACCCATGAACTACACAAATGTTAGGCAGCGACCACCTTACCCATTAGAAATTATTGCGATGCACCAATCACCTATTCACTATGTAATATTTTGCATTATGTTTCCAGCAATTTCAATTCCAGCAATTTTTTATTCGAATTTGTAGCTAACTTTTATTCGCGACTGGTTCCTCACATAGTTCGGTGATATCTTGGTGCGGTTTTAGATTTTACAATTCCATTATATATACTTCACACACGAACGTTGCCTGTCACTAACCACAAAAAATAACAGCTAATTACAAAAACGCAGAGAGGTTTTCGAGATGCTAGTTTCCCGTTTGAGTTTGAGTTTATTTCGTTGAAGTCGGCATTGATGCTTTGATTTTTTTTACTTCCCTGAGCAACCATATTGAATTTTCTCTATCCACTTTTACTTGAATTGTAGTATAACCCATCAGAACTCGTGTGGTTCCTTTGATTTTAACCAAACAACAAGAACACGTGTAATAAGACAAGTTGACATTCTAAGTAAAGTTTATACCAATTTAATTGTAAACATGACAAATTAGTATCGTACAAATATGATAAATTTTAATATTAATATTAGAATATGCTGTAATGCTGTCCAACCATCTATACGATAAGAGTAATTGTATATGTAATGTATGTGTTCACTGAAATTCTATTTTAATTGTAATGCACCAATTCACGCAAGGTATCAATATTGTATGTGCAAATATGGGGGGGGGGGGCGGATTAGAGACAAGTATTGGCTTAACATTGTTTGGAAACCTATTAATGTAATAATTATTTAATGATATTACGTAAAGTAGTGAAAATTATTTGAACAAGACCAAATATTTAACTGTTAAAGATTTTTATGATGTATGTTGTAATTTTGTGGATTCATTAAATTTCTTGTGTTGTGTTCTAATATACTTTGTTTTGTTTTAATCTATCGAGGAATGTAATAGTACTTCAGTTTTAATTCCTAATGGTTGGTAGATAATATTTATATCATAGTTTATATTTTTACAATCCAAGAAGGTTGATAACAATGTGGCGTCACTAATACGAGTAATGGGAGGGGGGCACACACGGGAGGTTACTTTAACTAGTTAGACCTGAAAGACTATGTATTGCTTGTTGGTTGTAAGGATCTGTGTATATGTGAAGAATTGTAATAGAATCGTTGTGGATTTTGGAGGAGTACGTGTACAGGATTGGTGTTGTGATGATATGAACAGTGAAATCATGTTTTAGAATTGTGTGTGACTTGGTCTAAACGCAAGAATATCCTTATTTGGGTGATATAGAGGCTGAAAATATGATCAACGATGTTTGATTTCAATCACATCTTGTGATAATTGATTTACGGACTCTATTCTCTTAGCTCGCCTGCGAATAATAATAATTTATTAATATGCAAGTGAGCAAGCTCGGTGGCAGATAGAAAATAAGACACAATAAAAGTATACATGATACAATAATAAGATGTTAAATAACAATCATCGCCTTAATATCTATAAAATATACACACACGATTTGTTAAAAAATTTGTACACTAGGTTACAACGAGAAGGAAATTAGACTGAGAAATTAATTATCTACATGAGGCCCATATGTGTATACATACACAAACATTTTCGCTTACAAACATGCTCAATATACATACATCATTGCTCCTCTTTACCCTTATCGTAAAAGTAGTTGCTATAATAGAATTAAAAGAAATCCATACTTTCATATATATACTAATATATAAATGGGTAACGCGAAAGCGTGTCCGTCTGTTTGTTACTTAATCACGAACAGATCGTGATGAAATTTGGTAAGGATATACTCAAAATGCCCAGGATTAACATAGGCTAACTTTTATTTAAAAAATGCGTGAAAAGAAAGGTAGAAAATGATTTCGACCATAAATGTCGATGAAATCGGGGAAGAGAGGTATACGTCGCCTAAACGGTTAGAGATAGGTGATGCAATATTGTTCGCCTCAAAGGGTTCTACAAAAACGTCCGCGACAGCATATGTTTATCTACAAAGATTTACCTACATCATTTAAAAAACGTTAATAAAATAGGAACGTTAAAATACGTAAAATTAAGAATATAATTTAGGAGGGAAAAATCAATCATCAACAAATTTAATATTTTTTTGGTTTGGACATTTAACAAAGAATAAAAACATCTTTAAATCGTAAAATTTAGACGCATAGTATAGATTTTACAAGCGTTTTATTAAAATGGTGCAGCCGTAATGGCGCCGTTGAGTCTTGCCTCGGAAGCAAAAATTCGAACTACGAGTGGATTCGTTGGTCTAAAAAGTAAAAAAAAAATCCGGTCAACGCCGGGTATTCAGCTAGTAATTAACTACAAAAAATAAAACCAAAACAAGTTCGCGAATGTGTGTGATGGTTTAATTCCAACCCGCGCACATGAGGTTCCAAACGTCCGCCCTCCAGCTTCCTTAATCCCCATTCCGCTCGAGCCGAGCCTGCGTGATCTGCGACCGAGACTGAAGCGTGACCGCGCGCGCGCACGCAGCGTTCACTCCGTTGCTGTTGCTGACATTTGCGCGGCGCCGCACTTCCGCCAGGGTCGCTGCTCAAGCAGGGAGGGCCGTCAAGGATATTGCATCGCCCGTCCCTCGCTATCCGGATCCCCTATGGCTTCCGGATTTAGGCTGGCGTCACAAGAACAGTAAAAGTGTCGCAGTGTCGCACGACGCATTACTGTGCGTCGTAGAAGCACCGACTCGTCGCAAGCCGAGTTGGCGGAGCGCTCCACTATGCATTTCGAGCACTTCCTGAGTACTATCCTTCGAAAAGAGACTGCCTCTGCCACTTTCACAACATAAACAGGTGAGCTCTTCGTGGCTCAGTGACAGCGTTCTAACTCATCACCAAGTCATCCCGGTGAGGCTAGAAAATATTTGCAGCTTTTCACATTAATGTCTCAGTTCATATAGCTGTGACTTACTGAAAAGCGAACCCTCCTTCCTCTATCCACCTCCTCCTAGTATCAATAACTCTAACTATTACTAACTACTTCTTCTAACCCCTCCACGTTGGCCAAGATGTTGGTAAACCCAGTTAAGCGGTGCACCTACTAACAATGGGCTACCACTCATCTCCTACCTCCTATCGCTCCATGTAGATAAGCTTCAATAGCAGACTACGTTTCCCATTTACAAAAAGTACAATAATAAACAGATCTAACAATCGGCTCACACTCCGACCCTTCTGAACCTTCCTATCTGGCTGAACTAGGGTTAGTTTTTCCGAAAAAAATCGCCTCACATTCTTTTCTCACTGACACCACGAAACATTATTTTCGTCTGGAGTTTGAATTTATTTTTCTGTCTCGTCTCTTCCTCCAGAGCTCGGGTTCGCAATATATTATCAACCGCAGTGATAATTGAAAAGAAGTGGCAGCTGTCGGGTTTCACGACGCCTGGGCCGGTGGGTCATATGCTCAGCCAACGAGCTAACTTGTGGAAAGGGAGATGTTTTTAAAAATTCTCAACAGTGAGATGATGTTCTCTGAAAGGTAGTGGTGGCAGTCATGTCGGCTCCGCTATCTCAAAACGCGCCAACTCTACTTGAAACTGTATCTGGGGTGCGTGGGGGTCCGCTTAGATCTACGGCCTCCAAATTGGTCACCAAAAATAATTTAAATTAGTATGTGAAGGATCTCCAAAAAGCCTTCCGCTCCACGCCTCTTTAGGTGTAGCTACTGTGCGGATCTTCAGTACACAGTACAGAAGGTTATTTCATCAATCAACCAATGTAACGAAGGAAACCGTTTTTATTATAGTGTTTGTCGAAACACACCATCCATTTTCTGTTTCTTATTTCTCAATTATTTCTACCTATCAATAATTTCGTGCTGTAATTTCCACAGCTGGAAACAAGCCTATAGGTAATTAATAAATAATTGTTAATTGTCGTGATATTTCAAAATATCGATGTTATATTTAATACCGATAATAATTTAATGCTTAAAAGTATCTCGCGTGAAGAAATACCTTTGATAATAATGATTTTATCGAACTTGCACAACAAATATTAGTAGAATAAGTATATATTTGATGACATTTCAACATAGTATTTCAAAAGTCCGAAAAAATAATAGGCATTTCAGAATGTACTAAATGATAAGAATTGCGTAATAGAAGGGTTCATCCAATCACTGTTTAAATACCCAAGTGACCAGACGAAACTAAGTTTTAAAAGAAATTAATATCACGGTAACCCCAAAAATTTGCCACAAGTAAACTAATAACAAAAGAACTTCGATACATTTGATCACACTAAAGTAAAATCGTTTGAATTTTAAAGTAAATTTTCTGTCTTAACTACAAAGGGAAACTAATAAATATTAAATTTAAACTTTTTCAGTTAATGGGGTACACAGGAAACAAACGAGACCGTATCATCTTCACATACATATACTAGGTGTCATCGTGCACCTTTAACTTACTGATCCCTGGGAAAGATCTATCTGCGCATGGAAAGTATCATGGAAGATTTTTAAAAAAGTTCCTAGAAACTAAATAGAAAATAATATTTCCAAGCATTGGCGGATCTAGACCAAAATCAAGGCGGGGAGCTAATTTCTGATTAAAAATTAAAATTTTACAACACAAATTTTATAAATATTATCTTTAAATAAAATGCATCAAATAAATAATTAACAATCTGGTATTATTAATAACTATTATAAATCATAACAATTATTAATCTGATAACACTTTTACAAGGTATGCCAATCAACTTCAATTTTATCTGTTGAGAGCTCCAGTCCAATGGGGGAGGGCGCTATAGCCCCTCTTAGCCCCCCACCCCTCATAGATCCACCACTATTCTATATATTCAATGAACGCTTGGAAAAAACACTAAACATATACATGTCCCAAGACCTCGAAAAATCACTCACAATTCACCCGCGTATTTCGACACAGTTTTGGCTGCGGGCTGTGATTAGAAAGGGAAAAAAATCGCGAAAGCTGCAGGTAGTGCATGGTGTTTGCCTGCATGGCGAGGTGAGCGGGGCCCCGCGGACACACGACATCCCAGTGGGCGCGCCCACCTCCATCACCGACAGCGCAGATAAATGCTCCTGAGTAATTACAAGTTACACGAATAATACGTTTCATCTGGTGCAACAGAAATGAGGGAGTACACTGGGCACAAGGCACACGAGCGAAGATAAACGAAAAGTAGAGCACGCGAACTATCGATTCCTGCGGAGTTTTTGGGGTAAAAGTTTTTAGCGTAGAATGGTTGTCAAAAAATTTATCGACCTTTAATATACAAATTACTATATTTCTGCACACGTTTCAGTCAGGATTTTGGTGTCTACATTAATTCGAGTTAAATTTCAAGTTATACAGAGATTGTGCCTCCTAAATTTAAGTGGTTCTTACAAGATCGTGTCGACTGATGTTCTGGAGGGTTTGAGTAGTGTGGGCTGTGGACATACAGATTCAGAAGTTAAAATGTAGAAGACTGATGAAAAAAGATGGGAAAACAATATTAAATGGAGCAAGTTCTTAGGGGCGAAATGAAATAACTAGGGCACTTTTAGTCGGATGAAAAGGAGGTGGGATAACACAGCAAAATGGTGAGAAACATACAAATATATCAAAGAAGTGACGTTTGGAGAAAGGAACAAGAAATGGTTCTCCCCGAGACCAAGCAAAAGGATAGTTACATTGAATTTGAAATTATGTGTTAGAAATAGGGGTATTAAGAGAGACTTTTGCAGATACAAGATGACGTCTCCTACTGGAAGAGGCGGGTAACGCGAATATGAAGCAAAACGGAGCAGCAGAAAATGAAGACGGAAGAAACAAAAAAAAAAAAACATTAAGAAATGTGACATACTCAGCGTGTTACTGGAATACGGATGACGAAGGAGTTCGGGTAAACTCGTTAATCATTGACACAGACCTTTACAGAAGATCAAAAACAGTGTAAATCGCACAATATAAACAATCGTTAGCCATTACGCAATCAGGTTGATAAGGATATAGGAAAATAACAAGAAGAAAGTTTCGTAATTACATTATTTCGATTAACATGTGAAAACTAATGTTGCGAACATTAAATTGATGAATCAACAGAGAAACTGTCAGAAAGTTTTTATTTGCTCTTACAAAGCACTATTCTGGTCTAATAATAATAATAATATTAATAATAATAATAATGCCGTGTCGTAGATGTGGCCTGACCCTGGAAACGATCGACCATATTGTTGGTGGGTGTTCATCACTAGCTCAGTATCTCATTAGATATAACGATGTCGCCAAGATTATTCATCAGAAAATCGCTTTCTCAAATGGGTTTATATCAGAGGAGCCCCCATAGAATATGTACCAACCCACTCAAGTGCTTGAGAACGATCGCGCTAAAATATACTCTGATCGGTCAACTAAAACGGATTTTACAATTTTAGCTAACAGACCAGACATCATGTATATGGACAAGCAAAAGAGGTGTGCGTTTTTAATTGATGTGGCCATCCCGCTTAATCAAAACCTAATAACTCAAGCAGGAAAGATCAATAAGTATGCAGCATTGGCTGAAGAATTGAAGGAGTTGTTTCGTCTGGAGACCGTCAAAATCGTTCCTCTTGTGATACCTGCACCTGGGATAGTGCCCAAGGCCCTGAAGAGAGGTTTGGACAGTTTGAACGTGGGGTGCTTGGTACCTAGGATACAGAAGTCCGTTTCCTTGAACGCATGTCACATAGAAAGTTTCTATCTCAGTTATAACAGTAGAACTGTAAAGTACCTGGCAGATTGCCTGTACGTTACAATCAGCCATTCTGTTAGAATGTGAAAAATAAAATAATAATAATTAATTTATAAATTTATTGTCAAAAAACAGTACAGACTGCGTATGACCACGTGGAGGACAATAAACTAATTTACTCTCCGGAAGCAAGCAAGGGACCATCCCATCAATTCCGATCAAGGGCCCTAAGGCAGAGGCGGATTCAAAAATTTCAGCAAAAGTTCCTAGATAAGATAAAAAGATAGCTGCGAGTTATAATACATATATAATGTCAATATGTTTGTAATTTAACGCAAATATGTTTGTAAATTTACATGTTCAAGTTATTATCGAACTATAGATTATTCTGAGTATAGATTTTAAAAATCATAAGAGTTGAAAAAACACTAAATTCACGATCTATTGTTACAATAAACACGCCCCTAGACAAAGCCTAGAGAACCTGTACAAGAAATCCGCATTTACCCGAAGGAAAAACGGAGAAAAACCTGGGCCAGGATGGGGCTACAGAATTTATGTACACAGCCGTGCCAAAGTTGAGTACACATAAAACTAAATTAATATGAGCCATACGGCAACACAACCATGCAAGAAAATAGTTTTCGAAATAGTTATAAGTTATTTAAAAAGTGCTACAGCAATGGCGTGATAAAGTACAATAATAATGGCGTGATAAAGTAATAGTAAACCATGTTGGATGAAGATATACAAAATTCGATGATTAACTTCAGCAAACTTTATTCTTAGAACATTAGCATTAGTTCTATATAAAAACAATATATATTTGAGTTATTTTAATATAATTAACGTTATCTTAAGTATGAAGCCATATAATGCAAGTTATTCTCATTCATAATGCAATATTTTTAATTTGAGTTCGTTTTAACCAAGATATTTTAATTGCATTAAGCAATACACGGAATGACGATTGATTTAAAAATAAAGCGATTGTGCAATTGTCGCATAACGAGTTGCGTGACAAACACATTCAAAACAAACCGTCCATAAAGACAATTAGGGGGCTTGTCTTTTCAAGGTGAAAAGAAATAAAGAAAATGGAAGTTGTTTTCAGGCACGGCAATATACGTAAAATCTCGAAACGAAGTTGTGTCCTAAGCATACAGATTCTCAATTTTTTTCACAAAAGGGTGAAGTTTTCTACGAGAGAATTCTCACTTCCTTCATAATTAGCGCATATATCAAGGATAAACTGGGAGGAAATAAATGATTTAATTTGAACAAAATGATATCTTGCAACCACCGAATTAAAATAAAACACTCTGTTAAGATTAGGTACGCAGGTTGACTTCTACTTTCGTTTGCTGAATTGCAAAATAAATTCAGTATACGACACATGTTTTAGTACAAAATTAATATTCCCGTCGTTCCAAAAAAATAGCCATCTCCACGAATAATTAATCATTTCCAAACGTGGTGTACGTCAGTACTCCCCCTCCGAAGTTTGTTAATCATACACTGGAAATTTAGGAAACGAAGTCTTTGATACAAAAAGTGTTCCAAAAATTCCTTTCCTCACTGAAAGAAATTTTTGCAGGAGTTTAATTATACAGAAAAATGATGTAAGATATATTATTCTATCTATAGATATCAACACTTGCGTCTAACCGGTGAACCTTACTTCTACATATCGAATCACTCATCAGTAAGAGGTCTATCATACTGCTTTTCATCCCTCTCCCATTTGTCGAAGTAGAATTCCTTCAACGAATGGGATTGAATTTTCAACGAATGGGATTGAATTTCATAGTCACACAAGGTTTCATCACATTTTTATGAAATTTCAGTTCGAGTAGCTACTGCAAAATACTGAATTTAAACTAGCATTAAATATGCATAAAAAGGACAGACTCACCAATAAATGATCGAAAAAGGTTAAAGAAAAAATAATTTTCCCATAGTTCTACAAGGTTATTTTTTAAGAATGTTTTTTTTTCATGTCCCACGTTCTAAATTTTAAAAATGCAATTACGATACTTGAGACAAAAAAAATGAATGTAATAAATGGTGTATAATTTTCACGCATTTACAAGGGTCTTAAAACTTGAAGCTCATAGAAAATATACTACATAGGAAAACAAACAAATTCAGGTTTAATGTGCGACCATCAATTCTCTTTTTTTCAGCTAATCATTCCCAAAAATGGTTTAAAATGTCAAAATTAACACGTAATCTAAACTACGTATTACCACCCAATCAAATCTGAAGAAGAAACACGAGTTACTTTCACTCATTTTTTGACAAAAAACATTCAGGGTGCGTAACTCGTATCAGCGAGTCACAAAGGATCGATTTCACATGATTCGTCAACGGCTCCCGACGAGTGGCCTCGCCTCGTCACAGTGGCGCGCACTCACGTGTCTGTGTGAAATAAACAAGTGGATGCATCCACTACTTTCTCAGCTAAAATCTATCTCATCTGAACGGACAATAAGCTGCAACGGTCTGCGAATTGAAGAGGGTAATTAGAACAGCCTCAACATCTGGCAACAAATACTTGGGATCTGCCACGGAATTCAGCAACACACAATACTTAACACGGGAATAGAAAGCAAGGCTAAGGATACCGAGACACACATGGGGAGAACATGACATATGGATATAAATAATGAGACATAATATACACCGAAACGAAATAGAACCGATTGAAAGAAATACTAAGGAAGTGAAAGCAAAACCCTGGTAATAGCCAGTAGGCCAAGGTACAGGGTGTAATATTAGGGGGGCGGGGAGGTGGCATAAACTGTCTAAGTGGAAATGAGGAAAAGGAGAAGATAATGTAGAACATATTTCGTATGACTATATTAAACGAGAAGAGCAAGAGGTACCAGAAGAACAAGAGGAAAGGCGTACATGGGATCAAGGACTGGGATCAATTTATTGAAAACGAAGGCAATGATTTTGAAGAGTTAGCGACAGAAACAATGTGTTTGCGACGTGCGGCACGAAGAAGAATAGGATAGGAAATGAAGGGGAAAGAAAAAGTGTGTATTGAACACTAGTACAGGGTAAAAGAGAATAGTAAATAAAATAAAAATAAAAACCTTAAATGGTTTGAAAAGAGTTTCACCTTTATCTTACTCAAGTGGTCACAGGTCACACTTGACTTCTTTGTTGCTATTATTTATATTTTCGCATTTTTTTGTACACAATTTGTCACGAAACGGTACAAGGTATTTTTTACATTTCTTTATATTTCAGTTTCATTCCAATATATTACACACGTGTAAACGAAATAAAGAACTATTAATTCCACAACTGTACATTTGATTCCATAATGAAAAGTAATACCCCGCTGTAGCAAAAGATAATACACACATATTCAGAACACAAATTCGAATTCGTTATTTTGAAAATTCATTATAAAATGAATTTCCTTATACTAATTGAAATGAGAAACATTACAAAAAATAGTTTTTAATAATCGTAGTGTACAACAAAGATATTTTATGCATGGTAACCGTTAATAATTTCTTACGGTTGCCTTACTTCTCTGTACATAATCTCAAAATAAATTTTGCGTTACCCCATTATAACACATGTCTTTTCTCACGCACTTTGATCTATTTTATGAGATGGTCCCTAGTTTGTTTCCGGTGAGTAAAGAATCATAATAATAATAATAATAATAAAGAAAAGAAAATATAAGAACTTGTCAATTGAGATTGGTCTAATGTAAAAACTAATACCTTTAAAAATTTATCAAAATCTCGCGATTTTTTTGTCAATCTCACTACTCCAATGAAATTGAAAAATGGTGAGCGAGTCGAATGGCTGAGTCTACACGAAAGTGAAACGGAGAGCGGCGTGAGAATCATGTCTTTGAACTTTCACTTCTCGAGTCCCCGTCGGTTTACGTATTCTCAGGATCTTAAAGACCACGATGGATTTTAACTTCTTTTTAACATGGGAACTTTTTATTTATTTAATGCCTTACGACGAGGTTCAGGTCATTGGGCCCGCTCTTGCACCTAGCCGTGACTTGGGTGAGGGAATTAGGAAGGAGAGATGTTGGGTTGCAAGGAAATGTATGGTACCGAACAGACTTTCGTCTCGGACTTACAGAGTTCCGAAGCAACATTTTCACATTAATACAGCAATATGTGAATTAATCCATTTCAGCGCTGTCCAACTTACCTTAGCCCGCTGGCTATTTTGAATACACTTTCGATCCATCGGGCCGGAAAGGGATAAGGTTTGGCAAATTGTTGACCGATAAATAAAACAAATTGGTCGTATATACTTATCTGTAACGCAATATTTTAACTACTGTAAAAACTAACTTTCTGTACGATAATATGAACATTTACTCTTATTTACCAAGACTGTCTTATTTGCCTGAGTAATCTGGCAAATACTACATTTCCCATCTGCTAGTTGCAGGCAAGTTTTATTTGTTTTAATATTTAGCATTAAACAATGTAAACAGGACATCAAAACAGTTATGAATATTACATAATAATGCACAATGGAGCATCTCGTAATTGACGTAAATTCCTATGAATATTGTTTAAACCACCTTCATTAGACGCATCAGAGCTGTCAACTGTCATGACTGAAGTAGATAAGTAACAACAAATGAGTCAACTAGCTTCTTTTCTTGATGTAATTTTTAAATGCTGTTCTCTTAGAAAAGAAAGAGTGAGATATGAAATAGTAGGAAATCGGCGCCACATCTTTTAATTCTCCAATTCTTACGATACTTCATTTGTATGATTTACTCTTACTCCGATTACGCAGAAAAGGAACGCGAATTTTCTGGGACATATGCGTTATTCTAGGAATTGCGGTCCAGACTCGTGAACTTCGGAAATATTGAGAATAGAAAGACCAGTCGTGAATCAAATCTCCCGAAAAGAGAAAGCTCAGCATGGACGAGAAAGGGCTCCCAATGTTTTTAAAACTTTAAAATGATACAAAGTATCTCTCTCCCTGCCATCACATTTCTAGTAAAAATCATCGTTCTTCTATTTTGCCTACTCTAAAAAAAATACGACCAAGATATTTAGCCAAATCTTATCTCTTCTGTAAATAGCCTCGCGTTATTTCAAGATAACAAAACATACATGCATATATAATAAAAGATAAAATATACTTGTCGAAATAATTGTAGTTGGAGGTTGTCATTTAATATTTTTAACATTAAAATTTATGTTTGTTACGCAAATAACCATCTCACCAATAAATATGTTACGTACTCATATTTAAATAAAATTCCTCTTTTTCTCCAAACCATTCTTTTGGAGAAACCAAGCTTTTGCCATTCCTCCAAACCCCTTCTGGTCTGAACCTCATACAAAAAGAGTGTTTTCCACTAATATATTATCTTCTGTTACCACACGAATGTAATAATGCATAATATTTTGAACAATAAAGTAATCCATACAAATATATAAATGCTTAACGCGAAAGTTATGCTATGATCACGACTAAACCACAAAACCAATCGTCATGAAATTTGACGAGATAGTTAACATGTCCTGGATGAACATAGGCTAACTTTTATTTTTTAAACGTGATATGAAAGATAGAAATGGTTTCTGACGATAAATGTCGATAAAATAGGGGAAAATGGTTGCTTCCAATGCCTAAACGGTTGGAGGTAGGTGACAACTATGAAGGGCAATATTATTTGCCTCAATAGTCGTACCAATAAGTCCGCTACAGCATATGTCTATCTACAAAAATTAACCAAAATTATCGATAAAATGTCATTATAAATAGAAGTGAAAGAGTACTTCAATTTAAGAGAAATTTAAGAAGGAAAAATTAAATCGTAATTAAATTTAATGGATTTTTTGTTTTATGTATTTAACAAAGATAAAAAACGTCTTTAAATCGTAAAATTTCGACGCACAGTTTAGATTTTACAGAATTTTAATGATATGGTGCCACCGCGTCTTGCCTCGGAAGCGAATATTCGACCGGAGCTGTTCCCGCGAGATGGTGTAGTGTATACAGTATTATTAAGAATTTGAAAAATTAGGATGCTGTACATGTCTTTAAAAACCAGTGTAAAAGTATTTTGCTCTTACAATATAGATAGAAATTATTTTTTCCCGAGTAAAATAATAATAGTCAATAAAAATCCGAGGGAACGCCGGGTAATCAGCTAGTTTGTTACATTTGAACTCTCTTTATACAAATATTTTTCACTGACCGTGCATGTGAACTATTCGCGCAGTTTTCATTTGAGGTCAGCTGGTTCAATTTAAGAAACAAGAAGCGAGTTAACGTTGAACAAAATAAGTACAGTGCTGCAAAGGTTAAACCAGTAGACTTTAACTATTCCTCCGTTCATTACTTCCGCCAGGAAGACGAACATTAAAAACCCATCGAAGCGAAAGGGAAAAGACAAATTAAAACCGTCACTAACGATTCCTATCCATCCAAAAGGAGGAGAAAAACATATCCTTAGAGCAAATCTTGCAAGAGCTTGTTAAATGCCAAGAAAGATGGATTCTGCACTCTTCAGCTCTTGCTACAAACTAAAGCAAGTAAAATGTCCATCGAACGATTTAGAACACAATAAAATGCTGCTTCTCAGATTAGAAAATGTTACAGATGGTACAGAACAGGATCAAAAAGGACATATTATTTACCTAATAATTAATTCTCTGCTTTCGTCCTTTCGAGCAGTTATCATTCTGGCAACACTGTACAACATAACAAAACAAAGTAGGATTTGTTCAGATTAGTGGAGTACTATCAGCGACCATGACGCAGGCCACATGTTAAGCTGTTGCTCGGTGCATTAGGATCTTCGGAACGCGACCTCAACCATGGCGTTATCTCCAGGAGGAGCTGCCACGCAACCGGGGCCACCCATACACGAAGTTGGGAATATCGACCAAAACTATTACCGAATAAATGTGGACGTAAATCATTTTCTTTTTACATTCGTAATACTCGCATAAGTTGACGAAATCATGAAACCTTGATAATAAAGCGACACTACTGTCTTCTATATGTGAGAAAGTTTTTATGTTAACGAAAAATAGAAAAGAAAACGCAGAAAAGTCACTCATGAATTGGACGAGACGTTTCGGCTGTCGCCGTCATGAGTCACGTAGAGAAGGATAAGAGTGTTCTCTCTTCGGATTAGATTGACCGACAGTTAAATGAGAGGAAAGAAAAGACAAGAAAAGTAGGAGGGACATTTGAAATTCAATTTTAATTTTTTCAATTTCAAAATTAGATATCACATTATCTTCATACTTTTCATTCTTTTCATCTAACGATCGGTCAACGTAATCCGAAGAGAGAAGATTCGGATCATTCTCTACGTGACTCATGACGGCGACAACTGAAACGTCGTCCAATTTGAGAGTGACTTTTGTGTGTTTCTCTTTTGTATTTTTCATATAATAACATTTAATTAATAATTAAAAATATTGACCTTAATAAAAAGTATGAATGTTACATTTTGCTAGGGAGAGCTAAGAAGGCAACGACATGTCCAAGCCACTGTTATTGTCACCAGACGATATGCGACGGTGAAATTCAAGGATATTTTTCTTGAAATTAAAGTATAAGTGTATAAACTTCAAGTGTATAAAGTGTTTTACTAAAATTTACCACGCTTGCAAAAGTTAACTTTTGCCTTACTAATAAGTTCATTAGTAATTATCTTAAATCAATTATTTTTCAGCTATTAACGTTTAAACAATTAGTTTTTAATGAGTTTTTTGACTTTAAATAAGTAAATAAGTTTCATAAACTTTGCCAAGAGTACATTACCTTACCATATTTATTTGAGTTCATCTGCTTCAAATTTCATATTTAATTTTATATGAAATAATTTTAAATATGTACTTTCATTAAGGCACTTTTCTTCGAATAACAATGTCAATCTAAATTTTACTATTTACATAAATTTTACTGATCAGTGCCATGGATATTTCCTTAACTCTACATTGGCGCTATTTCGACACATTAAAATGTTTAGAAACTGAAGAGGATCTTCCGAACACTGTTTACATTGACATACTTTGAAAAGAAAGAAACCATTCTTAATAGACGTCGGCCCAAGGGATGTGCAGGACAAAGGGTCTCGAAGCTTCGCCCTCGAGGGTTTCGTGTCCTTGTACGCCTTCACGAAGGGACGAAATTCCCCCGCCCTGTTGCCTGGTTTCCAACTCTATGTCCCCATAGCGCATTAATGACCAGTCCCATTAAAGGACTCATTAAAGACATCACATTCGGAGCTTGTTTTGAATAAAACACGGAGAAAGTTCAACAGGTTTTCTACCCCATTTACGTGAACAAATGTTTGCACAGGGAGAGATATTGAATATCATGTTCTAAAACTGGCAAATACAATTCATTAGTAAATAAAAAGAACCTCGTTTGTTCCGTCTTTATTATTCAGGATGGTTAGTTTATTCGCTTAAAAGTAATTTCAAATTATTTTTGAATTATTCACAATTTTGTTCTGCAACATACGGCACATTATGAATATAAAAAATTTGTTTATTACATATTATTGGAAAATATCTATTAGTTATTTAGATCACTAATGTACTGTAAAAGTGAGACAACTAAGAGAAAAATTAAGAAACCTGTATGCAATTTCAAGTGAATATTAAAATATAATTTATTATCAATTTACTTTTAGGATATATTTTTCATGATATCTTACAAATTGAAAGTTTGCTTCATCGTGTAAGTAAATCATGGGAGGATATAGGTGGTTATAGAGGAAAAAAATTGTTAAATGTGTACCCCTCAGGGACGGAAATGTATTTTCCGAAAAGTAGGAAAATACATTATTTTTAATTTTACTGATCTTACCTCAACAATTCGTGCAAAGCAAAAATAATTTCGTAAAGAAGATATCCAACTAAGGACAAGAAATATTTCTAGGTAAAGTACCTAATGAATTGATTTTTTATAATTAGATAATTGTGTTGTATTCGGTTTTTAACTTAATTTAGATACAAAGTCATAGTCAACCGAAAAATATTTATTTATTTGCCAAAACCGGATTTCGACAGCTTATGCTGTCATCTTCATTTTTGTTTCTAATTTAATTCAATTTTTGTTTAACGTTGCATCTCTTTCGTTGTAGAAGAGCTTAAGCGGTAAGCAAAAAAGGAGACAACATTCAAGGCCAGCAGCATCACGCCAGAGACAAGCAATAAGCATGTGATTGTCAAGGACTTCGCGATTATTGAAAAAACAAAGCAAAAACCTTTTTAACAAAGCATACCAAAATGTCAACTCAGGTCCAGTGATGTAACTGAAATAATAAAGATTTAAAGTAAAATATTTTTTACCAAATGTAATCATTATTTGGGTCATATCGGCGCTAATTTATTTGGAGCTGGTAAAGAAGAATTGTCATACATTTATAAATACACAAAAAAGGGGATGAGAGTTAATGAGTTAAAACTACGAAATTCCTTGACGCGTAAATTCAAAATACAAATCATCAAACAGTCATAAGGGAGAATTGTTATGATTTTTTTGTGAAGCAATATGATAGGTCATTCAATATGATAAGTCATTCAATATGATAGATCAGGTATAAAATCTTACTCAAAACTGTCATAATGCTCTACAAAATGTGTGACATGTGATCACGTATGTGTAATTCATATAAACACAACTGACAAAATTCTTCTACTATCTTTTATCAAGGAACTACAGGTACCAGCTGCTGGCATCAATAATAACACTATGGCAGCACGTCACCTACAGCGAGTCAAACGACAGGATCTGAGACAAGAGATACGAAATGTCATAAAAATCTCACCAAGAAGAAACTACAAAAAATACTGATAAACTAGTTTCACACAGTACTACCGATTACTACCGTTTATTTGCTGCCAAACCAAAAAAAAAGTATACATGTAAAATTTGAGAAATTGTAATAGTGTGAGCATAGTTGTTTAAGAAACAATCAGTTCAGTGACCTCTCCATTTGCATACTTCTCGAAGAAAAAATACAATACACACACTTCACTTGATATCTTTTATATTTGAAATGCCTTTCAGAACCAAAAGGAAAACTAATGAGAATACTGTTTGTTTCCCAATGCTCAGCTGATACGCCCTCATACGCCGACATTTTACTACAATTTCAACCATTCAGTTATTTCATCGTGTAATGGTGAGAATTTAATGAAAATTGTGATGTTTTACAGAATTCATTTTCGCACTCTGTGTTTGATCATTATTACAATGACAATTGAACCACTCATTTAAAAAAACATTAATTCAGTTAATAATTCATACTATGATACAACAGTTTGACTAATTAATTTCTTAATTTAAAAAAATACGTGACATCCCATAGACTTCGGTACCGAAACTATTCCCATATTTTCAAAAATTAACTAAAATGACTTCATTTTTACCATAATATAATAATAAATTTGAAATGACACACAAAAACAGAAATATTTTGAATTTTTATAACACCTTGCAAACCTGACCGCTTAAATAATCTTTGTCAATGCAAGCAATACCTTCGGAAGCAAACAATATTTCTTTTGAGTGAAGACTTCGCAACATCGCGCCACGTTTCACATCAGCAACGCCAAATCGCGTAGGTTTCTTATTTCCCTAAAGACTCCTATCGAAGCTAGCTTTCCCCCCATATCGTGTTTCGGAGAAGTAAGCGGCTTTGGTTTTGGAAACCTCTCAGGTTTCTGCGATACTTTCGAGTAGAAGGCGAGAAGGAATAAAGAAAAATAGAAAAAGAAATTGAGTCAAAATTCAGCACTGTTCCTTCATTCTGCATTGATCATTATCTACAATCTCAGAATTTTCAAAGAATCTGCTGATGGTACATTTTTGACAAATATTTAATAGATTGCTACGAGATATTGATTTTTTTTTCAATCTATAAAACAATATTCTCCATTATTTCTGATTTTGGTTAGATGATATCTGTTCATTGGTATTACTTTCCACGTGTTAATAAATTTACTCTCTCCCTGTACACAATGTTATCAACTTTTATTTTATCAATTTTTATTCTCTTTTTTTTTTTCGAAAAACCGATACTTTCATTTTTCCTCGTCGTCATTGAATTTCGCATACAAATAAACATTTTTTGTTTTATAAAATTAATATTGATACGAAACACCTTCCCCTCTTGACTTATGTAATTTCTGGCCAGCCCTTTATGAGTCATGTTTCTCCATATATAATGTAGGTAAGTAATATTTTTCAAACTGACCTCACCATACATGGTGGTATTTCCTCAATCATGTTTTACTTCGTACACGGGATCACCAAACTAACACGTAGTACATTGAGCATTACTATTTGAAAATAAAATAGTAATAATAAAATTTAATCCGATAAGGAAGTATCTGCAGAAAACAAAACAATTAATTTTTTTTAGAATAGATGCGAAACTCAACACCACAGCAGGTCTCTCTGGCATTGGAGAGATTTGATTTTGTGTTAATTAAAAATGGAGAGAGAGTATATGTGAAAATGGAGCTAGTTTCCAGCAATGGCGAGAGTCCGATGCTGGTGCCTTCGGATGTTCTTTACGTCTCTCCTTCAAACTCTCTCAAATACAATTAGCTGAACACAGAAAAATCGTAAGTGAAGTGTGAACAGAAAGTGAAAACCATCATAAAAGAACATTCCCCATAACATTCATGCGTTCAATTGTAATCTTAGCACTCCTGACCAAGATGAATATGTACAGTGGCGTACGCAGGGAGGTACGCAGGGGCTCGAGCATCCCCCCCCCCCAGCAAAAATATGATATACAATTCCTTAATTTGAAGTGGATGTTAGTACTAATAAAATAAATA
>NNCF01128330.1:175331-207166 GCA_002313205.1 Laupala kohalensis | reverse complement strand
GTCCCTTTACTGCGTAATCGGATTTCATCTTTCTTTTCTTTTCCGAGATAACAGCATTTACAAGTATATAAAGAAAAGAAGCCATTTGACTTATTTACTTGAAACTGATCTAGCTCGACTACTTGCGTCCTGTTTATACTCGTATAAACAATACTCGTAGGAATTTTTTTCCGTATATTATAAATGCTCTGATGCCCTGTTTACATTGTTTAATGCTAAATATGAAGCCGAGTGAAACTTGACTACAACTAATGTAAGGGGGAAAGGAGTATCTCGCATATCATCCACGTACATAAAAGTCTTCCTAAATCAAATTAAACGTAAGTTTCACACAACACCGAATTTCACGTCCTCCAGTCGATAGTTCAGTTATAGAATCAATTTAGAAAAAATGGAGGTCGAACAGCACGAGTTGAGATTGATTAGAATCACCGATAAAATTTACATGTGGTATATTTATTTCGCAAAGTAATGTTCAGAGAAAAATGAAGAATGAAAGGACTCCTTATTAATCAAAATGTACCGAGTTAATATAACTCAACAAGGAACGAATTTGTCAGTTCTCTCCTTTACTGAAAAATTAATGCACAGACGTGTACAGTCAGTAATACCAATTACATACAAGAGAAATAAGGGAGAACATAACATTCGAAGAATTTATCAACCACTCTTGACACTGAAAGACGTTCAAAGACGTTTCAATGACCTAAACTGATAAGGATAATAAGACTATGTAGACATGCCGCATAACAAGCGATTATGCTGAAACAAAATGTACATAGAAGACGGAAAACTATTTTAGGTCATGGCTCTTTAACAAGACAAATATTTGTCAAAAGTATATCTAATTTTATACAAACAAGATTTTTGCATGCAATATATGTTTAAAGAATTACTGTTTGGTCCGTACCTCGCTTGGTGTATGAATAATTACGAAAGGTTCTTCATACTAGAATATTGAGCAAATATTCCACTCCAATATAAGACAGACTTGCACATGGTTTCTCCGATAAGACTGAATCTGAGATTTGCTATGGTTCTTGTGAGTATAGTGCATAAAATTACAAGCATATATTATTTATTTATTGTATTAAACATGTATTACGTTTCTTCTTGTATCGTTAAGTCCAGACACGACTTCATCACTGAATGATAATGAAAATCGATCTAATATCCGGTTATAATCCTAGAAGGTGCCAGTAATGAAGGCATTACTGAGCTGGAATTAGAAGAAATGTATCAGAAAAACACAGGTGTTGTTCGATAGGTGATATTGCTTTACGAGAATATACTAAACTTTTAAGTTATTCATGGTAATACATTTAGTGATGAAATGTTTTATTACTGTTACAAATTTGTCTGGCTTGTGTTCTGATATTTATCTGTTATAATAACGACCATGTCAGCAGATAAATATACATCAAATGCAAAAGAGTCTTCATTACATCACCAATAACAACAGTTAAATATAATGTTAAATACAACAGTTATAAACTATTAAAAGATTAAATCACGACGTTTCGAATTTATCACAAATCACGATTTTTCCTCATTATGCAAACATGAGAAAACTCCCAATGTAATATGCTCAAGTCGTCATTGCAAGGAATACTTAATACACTACTTATCAACTTTGCCTATTTCTAATTAAAGTAATTCTGTACTTGTATTATTAGGAGCCACTGCAACATCGATGTATGTCTCTGGACTCTTCTTGTTAAAATATTAAATCGGTCATATGAATATACTGTCCATGTGTACCCTCATAATCCTTTTCAGCATCTTATTAGGTGGTTCAATGTATCAACCTTTCCTCATGCCATATAACTTGTCGTCTATAACAACGTTTAAGAAATAAGATAGAACGATTGGTTAACCATATTCAACTGCTAGTTTTATTATCAAATTCTGTATTTTAATCATGTTACGTCGAATGAAAATGGGAGACGGGACCGGGGATCGAACCCGGGACCTTGAGCTTTGCGCGCTCATGCGCCTACCGACAGCGCCATCCCGTTCGCCACCCGGGCCCTTCTAATAGACCACCTCAGAGGTCTTTGGGTTTCACAAGTTAATGAGAATGGTAGACGGGCTCGGGTGGCGAACGGGATGGCGCAGTCGGTAGGCGCATGAGCGCGCAAAGCTCAAGGTCCCGGGTTCGATCCCCGGTCCCGTCTCCCATTTTCATTCGACGTAACATGATTAATCTGTTACCTGGCGGTGAGGTTCACCGCAATCTAAGAGATTTCTATGTTTCTGTACTTTAATAATTTTTTCTTGTCTTGATTTGACGATATTACATAATATAAGACATGAAATAGAGAGAAAAAGAAAGGCAGTTTATTGCTTAAGACGAAATGTGAAGGACAAATCACAGGGAAACTTAAAAGTTCGATTCGTTCGAACAAAACAAACAATGTATTGAAAAGTGTGCTTGAAAACCACAATGTTCTAGGAAAATCAAGTGGACGTAATGGATAATCGTTAAAAGGTGATTGAACGACCACATTTGAAGAGAGTTACCAACAAATATTTGCATTGGATTATTCCTTACGAATGGTCGACTGAGATTTTCTTCAAACAGCAACTGAGTAGATTGAGATGAACTCGTCTTAAATTCTGACTCGGAGATCGAGTAAAAGAAAGAAAAAACTAGAGAACTATACTTGACACACCATCAAATGTCAGCCCTGTCAACCACAATGCCCTGTGCATGCGACTGATTCTGAACTTATACCCAGAACTAAATCAATCGAGACTTATTTTACATCTTCAGAACATTAGGACAGATTGTGTTAAATGGTAAGTTAAACCAATCTTCACTTGTATTCCCACTCCGTTGCTTTATCGATACATGAAAAATTACTTTTATTTCCACAAAATTTGTCTAAAACACGGTGGTTTAAATTGTCTTCATGTAAAGAACACAGACGAAATATGTAATCAGGTTTCTTGGCCAAGAATGTTTCCACCAACTCCCACAATGCATATGCATCGATCATTCTATTTCTACGGTCCCTATATTTTGAACTCTTTTCGAGAACACGGAAAAAATTGGATGAAAACTATTTGTGAGAGAGTTAGTAATAAATTGTGTATTGCAAGAGGGAGAATTAAAGAACAACTCATTTTTTCTGTGTACTTGTTCATTTTCTCTCGATCTGGTTGCATTATTGAGGTACACTCATACCGAACCGCGGTTACCTCCAGTTCTCCTTTTAACATTCTGAATTGATAGTTCCGTAGCTGGTTCCCGAAAAGGGACGAAGCTTCACTGTGGTCCTCCATACTGGCAAAAATTTCCCACGGAATGTGAAGGAAACTTGAAATCACAGTTCCTGGCTTGTAAATGAAGCATCGCAGTAAGAGCGGAGTAGGAGAGTGTAAATTGCGTACACACTCCCACTTCGCCCACTTCGATGTTTCAAGTAACTCTTCATTTACAAGCCAGGAACTGTGATTTCACGCTTCGTACACGTTTCTCCCACACTCCCCGAAGAGTTTCGCTTCGGATGACTATACGAACTTTTTTAACGTCTTTTTCGCAAGATATTATTTACTTGTTTAGGAGCATGGAAAGACGGCTCATTTCCAGTACACTTGCTTCCCTTACTATCCAGTGCACTCAGAACAACAGAAGCAAATTCCGAAGTTGCGTTCGCAGGAATGTGGTCTGGGGCAGCGGACGCGTGCCATCTCCTATTGGAGACAGTCCGTTACCTGTGGCCGCTCGGCCTTAAAGAGTATCTGCAAGAGGAATGCAAACGGACTCAAGACACTCGAAAATCGACGCCAAATACAGAGTGCTATATAAGGTAGTATGAGCGACAATGCAACTGTTTTTGGATGTCCTGAATGAAAAAAGAACAAGGATTAACTTATTACCTATCGACGCGTCTAATACAATTTGGACCTTGCGGCGCTAATATTTAAAGAGGTTTGGTAAAAGAAGATGACATCTGTGAATGCAAGAAAGACAGGAGCACAGTAGGTCACGTAGTCCCTCCGTGGCTACGGTGTTAGCGTTCTTGCTCATCACCAAGTCATCCCTGGTTCGATTCGATGGATCCAGAAAAATTTGTAGCTTTTCACTTGAATGACCCAGTTCATATAGCTGTGACTACTGAAAAGTGAGCCCTTCTTCCTCTATCTACCTCCTGCCAGTATCAATAACTAACCATTACTAACCACTTCTACTAACCCTTTCATGTGGCCCAAGTTGATGGTAAACCCAGCTAACCAGCTGGGTTTACAAATACTACAAATACAAAATACAAGTAGACCACACGTTAGGGGAATGTGATTTTTATGGGCAAAATGTATGAAGACGATAACGGGAAAAATGATTTTTTCACACAAAAGTGTTCCGTAATAGGGTGAAAAGAAACATACCTGATTTTTCACGATATGTTAATGACGTATACAGTTTAAGAGATGCACTGTAGTAATTCATTAAAGCAGATGAGCGCGCTCCATTTAAAGCACGTCGAGTTAACAAACAGGGACACAGTTTCTCTGTAATGGATGTGTTGAAGACGAGGAGAATCATAAGCGAGTTGGTTTGTTAGATTATGTAAACTTTTGCTAAAAATGTAATGCTAGAAAACGTGATGTAAAAATGGTCCTAATATTCGAATAATACCATCTTAACGGTGTACGGGATCTTATGACTAAAGCGTCCCAGGGGACAGTTTTCAAGTAATTCTAATGAAATTGATACAACAAAACTGTCACGTGTCATAAATTGAACATAGAAAAGTTCAGAGCTAATTTTACCCTGTCTTTTCAGACAATTAAGAAAGTTATTCCCAGAAAACTGTCCCAAAACGAAAGAACTAGTGAAAGAGATCATTCTTCACATGCATTTATTCTATTAAAACTGCATAATAAATGACTCGTAGGTTTAAATGTACCAAAATTCATGAATTACTGTTCTAATTCCTATTTTTAATACAAACAGAAAAGATAAGATAGTTAAACGATTCATACATGCTAATGTGCTTGACAAGTGCCTAGCACACCCATTACCAACTTAAAACAGTGGTCTCCGACATTGTTATGCATACGGACCCCTTCTTAAAGACAAAAAAGTATTTAAAAAATGAATTAATATGTTTATCGTATGTGCCTGACTAGCGTTAGGCATGCTCATACTTTATTCCCTTTGTGTTTGGTGTGATCGCAGTGTCTAAAACGCGGCGTCATTAAAAGGCTCCTTTATCAAATCAGTTGGTTGAAACTAATTTTCTTTTTCTCTGACAGTCTATTTGCCGGATTTTTAATGTTTCCTTATCCTCTTTTTTTCCATCATTTATTTATGTATCTTTTTATTTCATCCCGTACTCTTCCAATATCCTGTTTCAATTCCTCCAAAATGGCATACTATCAGTGGCGCATCATTACCATAATTAAGGGTGGGGACGGTTAACTGGGGAGCATTTTTGTTTAAAAATTATGATTTTCAACACAAATTTTATAAATATTACCTTTAAATAAAGTGCATAAAATAAATAACAATTAACATTCTGATATTATTAATTTTATTAATCTAGTATTATTAACAACAATAACAATTATAACTAATAACAATTAGATCCTAACCAGAATGACTTGGTTAGCTACAAATCAGAATGCTTTGTTATTAAATTTCGCTTTTCGACGCGTCAGATACGACGATTTGCAGATTGTACAAAGGCGCAAAGTTTGTATGTTTTAAACTCTTCTCGTAATATTTCACACTGCATGACTATATCCTATTCCTTTCTCTTTTATTTCTGATTAAATCTCCCCTCTTCCATCTACACAAACAAACACAAATACTCGGCTGTGTCCACGTTCCAAATCAGGCAACTAATAACACACGCAACGACGCATCGTGCAGAATATCTATCAATGTTTCATGCAAATTCGGGTAAACCACTATAGTCCGAAGTTACCGTCTTTGAATGGTGTATTTGAATGATGTATTGGAAAGTATTTGAATGGTGTAAACAAAAATATGTAAATTACAAACATTAACAAATATTATTGCAGAACTACTACAATTAACGTCCATTATATAATCTAATTAAATAAATAATTTAAGACTTACCACCAATGATGGTAAGCTCTCCACTATATATATAATTCGTCCATAAAAGGTCGTAAGTCTTTAATTATTATTGCAGAACACTTTGTTTATGAAAAAAGTAGACATGCCTCATTTCTTTCAAAACATTAAAACAAGATGGACAAACTTAAGTATAAAAAATTAATTCTTCACAGTTTAGTGAGCCTTCATCCAAGTCTACCTTCTTAAAAAAACGGTTTAAAGGTACGTGGAATCCCATGTTTAAAGATACTTGAAAGTAAGTATTCTATTACGTTGATAAAACCTACGATGATCTCTCTTATACATGACATGACATTTACACTTCACTTCATCGCGTATCATTTAAATTATGAAAAAGAATTTCACAACTCAAATTGTACATTCAGATAATTCTAATCAGAAAAGATGTTACGAAACATCATTTATGAAGAAGAAAAAAGGAAGAAACAAATTTAATAGTTCGAAATAATATTTAATATTGTTTACCTTCTGAATGTGCAAGGAAAAAATGTAAACATTTGGCGTCGCAAATATCAAATAACTTTTATGAAGTACATGAGAGTATACGGATTACACAAAATCCATTTGAGGTGGTGTTTGTTGATAGCTCTGTCAGATAAACGATTTCTACAATCTCGTATCTGCTCAGTCTTATCTACAACAACCAAATGACTTCGAGACTAATATTGAAATTTGAAAATTCATTACATTATACAAAAAAATTTCATTTCATAATGTCAAATATCAGAAAATGAAATATTTTTCCAACATTCAGGCCAACGAAAAAATTCGATAATCGGAGAATTCGAAACAAAGTAACTCTAAATAAAGACTGAGAATAAAACCCAGATGACAACTATATCTCTGTCAACATTCCAAACTACATTGCAGTAGGTATTACGTTGACGGAAGAATCAAATGCTATCTCGCACCTCCTCCTTCAAGTGATGTTATAAAAGTTATCACCCAACACAATTAATGAAATGAATCCAAACATACACCTCCGATTTCTCAAGAAATTTGGTGGAACAAGAACCAAATTATGTAAACCATTCTCACATACAAATTAACGTGCTTCGGACAGCAGCCTGTCAATATATCTGACTTCGTATTTACTTAAATTTACGTCATGTTTATTTTTCTCAGTCGCACATACAGTAATTTTCTCAATTCTTTCCTATTTTTAACACGTCAACAAAATATTCCGAGAAGGATGGTGAAGCATCGCAAACACACTACGTTCTCCACGATGAGTAACTAACACCAGAGGGAACTCGAAGAAAAAAATTTCTGATCGTACATACAGTGACAAAATATGAATTAGAAGTCCCGCTGAAGCGAAACGATGAAATGAAGAATTCTCGAGAATCATTAATGGGGAATAAAATGATATTCTCTCTGATCATCCCGGAGGCTACGCTAACCGCGGCGCGCACGAGACCCCAGGAAGGTCGTCCGGTGATAACGGGACCCGACCGACCGGCAGCCGCCGCGGGGCCGCTCTAGCACTCACCACACACCGCCGCACACCATCATGAACTACAACGAACGAACACCCTCGCAGTGGCCGCACCGAAGCACCTCACGCCGCGCTCACGCCGTCGCCGCCTCCACCACCACTCGTGTACGGCGGACGCCGCTCGCGTGTCATCGCGTTCGCAGCCGCCGCCACCTCCACCGCCACGCGCAACGGCGCCGCTGGGCAACACTCCACCCGCGCGCGCGCCGCCAGGGGGCGCACGGACAGCGCCATGGAGAGGGGGCACAGGCATGCCGAGACCCTGGCGGTGGGCGATCGAACTGTCAGAGGCCTTCGCGGGAGGAGAGGCGCCAGGTACAAAAGATAGTCTAGCTTCCAAATACGATGTGTTGGAGGAGCGCACGTAGAATTTATTAAAACCCACTTATATTTATACCTACATATACTTTCACACGACAGTATATCTATACATATGAAATGGTAGAGATAAATAGATAAAGATAAAAAAAAGGTTTTGTAAAGAAGTTATAGTAGGAAAAATTATTTTGAGGTATTATTGTTAGAAAAAAGGGAGTTGTTTTAATATTATTTTATTATAAACCACCCTTAATTTGATTGATAAGAAACAAAGATTTATTAGAAATAATTTACAGATTTGAGGAACGTATTTGTTAATTAACTATTATTTTGTAATGTTTCGTTGCTCACAATTTGGAAACCACTGGGTTAAACCAAACATGGTAGCAATTTTGATCGTGTATAGTTGATGTTTCTGGGTCTGATTCATTTATTAACCTTGTGTACTCAACAAACTTGCTTGAACAATTTACACCAAATTAATTTTATTATGTATTGGTGCCTTAAACGATAAAATGATAGGGTAAGAAAGGAGGGAGGGGGAAGACTAAAATGCGAACTACGAAAACCCAGATAGTGAAGTAGAAATGAGAAAACCAATTTACAAGAACCACTAAAACTACTGTTAAAAATTCAGTATGATAGGATAACTACAGATACGTATAAGAGCATTCTTGCTTTTACTCAAAATTCTTCAATTTGAGCCCGAAGTCCCGGTATTGTGTTTTATGCGTTTTCTAGTGGAAAAACTCACAAAGAAATGCAACGAAATATTTATAATACAAAATCAATTGTCAATTGTAAAAAGTCAACAAGAAGTAAAAAGGCATGTAACAATGACATAATCCTCCTTAGAACGAAATATTACGCTACTTAAGGGACTCTCTTAAGGTACATTCCCGATGTGTGTCAGTCCATCTCCGGATACGTCATAGCGAATAGGTGGACTACGCGAAGGGGTCCTCATGAAGAGGAAAGGATAAAACTTCGCCCTCCGTCCCTCTCGAATTAAGAAAATACCCACACACTTCGGCACAGCCACACGTACATTTGACAAAAAAGTTTTTAGAAAAACAGTGAAAATTATTTCATTCAACAGCAGTTAAAAATCGAAAAATATGTACTAATAATATGTGTTAACGTTCCAAACTATGTACAAGTAAATGCACTAGAAAATTTCGACAAACGCACTGAAAAGGTTACGTATGGATCTAATTATTACTAAGAAAATGCAAATGTAAATTGGGTAAATTGAATAATACCGCTGAGCTCTTTCATACACTATAAGCTACGTTTCAAAAATAAACAAGGAAATTTTTGATTGATCGTACTATAATTAACGTGCATTACATTTCCTAATTAAATAAATATTAAAAAATGGATTTAAGTCGTCGTCAGATGAAGTCAAGTCGAAACGTAGCGAGTTATGGAAGAAAAATATTATTTGTCCATGAAGGGTCGTAAGTTTTTTATTGTTTATTTAATTTGATTGATTGTAGTAATTTAACCTAAAAATTACAGAGCTGAAACAAAAATGTTACAAAATATGTATTTATGAGTACCATTAAATTAAATTCAAATCGTACCGATGTTCAAAATGTTAGAAATCAATTCCTCAAAACCATAGAAAGTCAGAAGAAAAAATCATGCAGCAAAATTATTTTTGAGCCCTGAATAAGACATAATGATGCTTCCATATAACTGACAGATGCTTGATATAAGTAAATTCACCACACCTTAAGATTTCACTTTGCAAGTACTCTGGACGTAGGAAAGTAAAGGCGAATAAAAGAATCCCTTATCGTGTGTCTTGAGATAGCGATGTCCCGACACAGAGCCTCCCTTGGATCTGGGGAAGTGGGGATATCTGAAGCGTTGTCTTATCGAACACATGGTCCCAGCGTGTGTAGTATATGGAGGCAGCAGAGACGGATGCTAATTGGTCACAGCGAGTATCACATGGACTCGAGAACAATTCCTTGGTGCTATGTAAGAAATAATGTAAAAACTGTATTCACCGAGATTTAACAGTGATATTGCAGTCAAGAGTATTTTTACGTGCGACAAAGAATAAGAATTGTTCTTGCAAAAGAGCTATCTTTTGCGATAACTATATTATCTATCAGACACGCTGAAGTGACATAAAAGAAGACATTTGAGCAAAAGACACTTAGAATAAAGTTTATCTAAAAATGTAATAAATGAACGCAACGTAATGATGATATAACGATATTTTAAAGAACAAATTAATCTTGAAAAGTCCTTGAAGTCCCCCAATTCAGTATGTTCAATCTTCCCGCTTTCATGTTAGTGGCGTTTACAGGATTTGAGTTTGGGGGCAGGAAAGCATCTTCCGAACTGTATCCCACCACGAAAACATTTTTAATACATTGACGTAAAATTACGTATTTGAAGGCAATTTCATTTCAAAATATTATGTGTTTTGATATATGTAACATTGAAAATGTTCATTAGTGCTTCTGTCAATATCATTCCAAAATATAATAAATTACATTAATATAATATATACAAATAAAATATAATACAAGATACATATAAATATTAGAAATAATAGCATTACATTTAACTATAATTTAATAGTAATTAAAAAAAATAGTTTCTCACTAATACCCAGAACAATGTGTTGCATTTTATAATTACAATTCATTTTAATTAATGTTTCGACGGGCTGTTGCAATAATTTTTTATTCCTGGTAGTAATTCTTTGTCTACCTTTAACTTTCTTTACATTTACATGATGCATAGACATTTTTTTTAGGAGAGGCAACAATCCGTAGCACACTCCTTCCGTATACACCACTATTTCCTGTTCTTCGTAATTAAAACATGGAAAAAACTTTGAACAAAACATAATACTGTAAATTTAAATTTTGTTTCCTATGTTTACAAAAAAGGTATAATAGTATCGGAAGTGCGTGTCCTGGCATAGTTCCATACACTTCTGAGGTTTCGCTCTTGGCGTCACGTCGGGTCACTTAGCAGTGGAGAAAGAAGGGTGCTTAACGCAGAAAATGGACTTCGCCTCGCACAGGGTTGGACTCTCTCACGTTACGCAAATGACACCCCTAACTAAATCTTTTCTTTCTCTGTAAATGCTGTTTCAACGAAGTTTTCAATAGATAGATTTAACATAATTTTATGAACTGATTAATATTAATTGTGAGTTGTAACTATTTATAATTTTTTATAATTATTTATAATTACTAAAATAATGTGTTAATTACCGCACGTTCGGTGGAGAAGGCGCTAGACGCAAAAACAAATCTTGTAAAACATAAATTAGACGTACAAATTTATTACATTAAGTGATGGCGAGGTGTTGATAGTTTTCATAAATCATTGGCGAAACAGTGTCTCTATCAAAATTGTTTAATGCAAAAAGCTATGTTAGTGCTACAAATAAATATCTTCAGTACAAATTGCATATATCATGTTTAATTATTCTGTTGCTTCGTTTATGTTTCTTGTTACAATTTGTTCGCACCTAAGGACGACTAAAGCCTCGAGTCGAAACGTTGTGTATTGAAAACGCAAATAAATAAATAAATAAATATAACGTCCATAAAAAGTTCGTAAGTTGCAACTTATTTACCTCGAATAAGAGAGATTTTAATTTGTATGAAGATGTACATTGAGACGCATAGTCAATAAATGTAGTGAATGAAGAAATTAAGAAACGAGATTACAATTTACGCACGTCATTCCATGACTCGTCAAAAAATATCTTAAAATACGCAATAGTAATTAGCACAATCCCTTCCCTCAGCAAGAGGCATCAGTTAATTCATACCACAGACAAGACAAAGAGTATTCCATGTATTCAAAAAGAGAAACCGTGTACGGACAGAACAGGTCAGATAAAAGCTTCATCCAGTACAGTGATTCACAAACTTCTTAACTGGTCGAGAGTCATAGAAATAAGAAGTATGAACACACTACCTATATGTCTACGCAGCGGCTAGTGTACAAACAATTTATCTATACACGGGGAGTAAATAACCGTTATTACAAGGTTCCTACACAAATGAATAGCACAAATGTGCGAAAACCCTCGTATGAATACGCTGTCAATTTAAATATCTAAAATAAGGTATCTGAATTTTCGACATTAGAATTTAAAGGATTCGAATGAGTAGACACGTTTCCGGGAGTTAGTCGTTAGAGATAAACGACATGGTGAATTCCTTTCACTATATTTCACGAACTGATTGAGATATCTCAGTTTTTGCAAGATGGTAAATCAAATATTTAAAACCAAATTTCTAGGATTTTCGATATTTCAATTTTAAATGAGTGAAAGAGAATAAAACTATTTACTGCGTCACTAGAATGACCGACTTATTCCCCAAACCAGACACAAAAATATTAAAGACAGGATCTTGAAATTTCAACGGGGTAAAGCGTAAGAATCGTAGAGGTTTACGAAGAAAAGATTTATTGAAATTCAGATTTTAAGGGGATGATTTAGGATAACACGTCTTCTTTAAATTCTCGCTTTATCCCACGAACTATTAAGATAACATCACGAACTTTTGTCCGTAAATGTGCAATTTTTGTCGACAAATAAAAACTGTGAGTAAAGCGTCCATCAACAACAAAAACTCCATTGCGAAGTCGGCCAGGTTCTGATAGATAAAAATACAAATAAGAAATCGGAAAATAGTTCAATGAAAGCCCGGAAAATAAATAAAAGAAGTATAATTGTTACACTAGCGCTAAATGAGAGAAGTGCTTATAATAAAGTTAATCATTCGTCACATGCAATGAAACTACTATAGCATTTAACACATAAGTTCACAACGTATAAAGGATGGTAAATACATCAAATCCACCGGAACACACTACAAACCAACAAAAAGCACTCGAGGACATTAGGAAAAACAAGTTGGCCGGAAGAATTTTCATTTTTTTTCTCTTTAGAAAAAACGTCCTGGGTTCGGTTGACAAAATAGAACTCGGCAAAGCGAATTCCAATACAGTCGCGTTTCTGCGAGACACTTCATCATTTTTATGTGCTACAAAACCAAAGCGGAACGTGGACCGGTTAGCCAAGCGGACCCCTAAATCCTGTACCAATTTCAAAACGAAATTGGTTCCCAAACACACAGATGTAAGGGATGTCCATCTAAATTTAGAACGCATCTCTGAAGAGAAAGGAGCAGGGAACTACAACATTTCATAATACTTTTACTTATTTAGGAAGTTGAAGAGAAAGTTTTAACGGGAGACTCGGCAAAAGGTAAGTAAAATATTAGGGTTTTTTTAGTTATAATATTAATGAGGATTCACACGTCTTCGAAACTGGTCTAAAAAAAGAATTTGAGTGAAATATTCGGAATATCTAGTTTTCAATTTCTCTTCCTCGGATCTTGTGAAGAACCGTGTTGTTTTCCCAATTTCGTTGTGTGTTATAACAGGAGTGTTAAGTGACTCAAGTGTTCTAAAAATACCGACACTATTCTGAAGTATTACGAATTAGTCCTGTAGAAAAGATTTGAACTGTAGTTCAAACATTAAGTTAAGTAACTTTTCTCGTAACAACTGTCTCAAGATTTATACTACATAACTGACCAGTTGTAAGTTTTATTGCCAGTTGTATCTTTTAAATTCACATATACCAACAATAGCTCCTTCTTAAATCGTTGGTCGAATGTGGGTTCTCGTGGACTGAACCACGTCCCAACATAAAAGGACATGAAAATAAATAAATAAATAAATATATCCCGTGTAAAACCCTTTAAGAATGAAAAAAAATAGTTTAAGTTATATTGCAAATGAGATGTTACATCACCGAATGTTTGATGCTGAAGATATGATTTTAGGTATAAATCTATCGTTTCACATAGTTACGGCGGTAACCGACACAAAATTAATGTGATAACCCACACATGAATTGCAAAAGCGAATTATGACTTTAAATTCTCATTTGATCATACAAAATCAGGACAGATACAAAAACTATGAAAAAAAAAATTGAAGCTGCAATATTTATTTTCGTTGTTCTTTTTGCGTGTCTTTCGCGTATTTTAGAACCAATGAGCAACATAAATTATATTCTTCGAAGATTTATACTATTTTTAATGTGAACGATATCAATCTACTCACGACACAGAGTTAAGGAGTAATTTTCCACTAATATTCTATTTTCCTTAAGTCCGATGTAGAGTAAACGTGAACAAAACTAATCTCTACCTACCTTGACATACTGCTTTTAACATTGGTCTACTTTAAGCAATTATTCTCCCATTCATGTAAATATTTTTCATAAAATATTCTTCACGTGCACTTTGTGCGTCAGGGCATAAATCTTTTTCGATATTCGCATTTATGAATGTTTGAACTAAAAGATACATGCGCCACATTACGGAAAATACGTCGAAACCAGTGGCAACATAATTTAAGAAATTCAAGATTGAGTAAAATATTGTTTGGTTGATACGGCAGAAATAGCAATTTACAGAATAACGTAATACAGCCTTGGTCGCAGAAAACGAAAATCCAGGGTCGCAATACATACTTTTCAAGATTGAAATTTACAAAATTATAAAATATGTACAGAAAATATAAAAACTATGAAGTATGAAAAATTGGGTCAAGTGTGTCGTTAGTAAACTAGTAAATTCGCAGATATTTTTTAATCGATAACAGGTATTTACGTCCAAATCTCCCCACTACTCATATCCTTTCTCTTTTCCACATTTAAGATCAACTAAAACGTGTCTAGTGGAGAGTTAACGCACAATCGATATGAGCGTCGTATCGATTGTCTTTAGTGGGACAGAGTTCACCGCGCGAGCTTATTTCCATTGCCGACACCGTTTACAAGTACTCTATGTTTATCGAGGTCAACCTCATTCTGGTGCGGTATTTCCCTTTCATGACGGTAATTCCGTACACAACAGGTGCAATATTCTTCTCGTCTTCGTTAAGCAACGACGAGGGAATAGACTCTTGAAGCGAAAGAGATAAGGAGAGAAGTGGACCGTGAGGCCAGATAGAATTCAGAAGACGGTCAGGCGGTGCACAAAGAGGGAAGAAAGCGCCATCGATATTCGTCGGAAGATGAAAGATAAAGTAAAAACCAATGATGAGCAGAACATCGGAGCGTGTACCACAGATATCGCAAGGACCTTTTTTAAAAAGTTGAAATATTGCAGTTATTACAGCGAAAGTTAAAATGTCAAACCTCGAATACATAACTATACTTGTGGCAGACAGACATTGCTACATCGCGTCATATATACGTACTAGCTTATTACCCGGTGTTGCTGGGGAATTTTTCTTGGACTAATTTTCTTTTACCCAAAAAATAAAAATAAATCTATATAGCGAGAGCGAAATACTTTTACTTCCCGGTTTTTAAAAACATGTACAGCATCCTAATTTTTCAACATCATAATATAAATATAATACAAAACATAATTGTATGCACTACACCATCTCGCGGGAGCCGCGCCGATCGAATTTTCGCTTCCGAGGCATGACGCGGCTGCACCATTTCATTAAAATTCTTGATTTAAAGACGTTTTTTATCTTTGTTAAACATATAATAAATAATCCATGAAATAATCCGCAAATAACTCAAGATTAAAAATAAATAATCAATGAAATATGAAGATGATTCTTTTGAACCTTCACTTACTCTCTTAGATTGAAGCACTTTAACACTTCTATTTACAATAACGTTTTATCCATATTTAAGGTTAATTTTTGTAGATAGACATATGCTGTCGCGGACATTATTGTAGAACTCTTTGAGGCAAACAATATTTTTATTCATAGTTGTCACCTATCTCTAACAGTTTAGGCAGCGTAAGCAAATGTAAATCTCTTTTTACCCGATTTTATCGACATTGTCAAAAACAATTTCTTTCTTATCACACATTTAAAAAACAAAAGTTAGCCTATGTTCATCCTGAACATCTTATCTATATCCTTAGTTGCGATTAAAGTAGCAAACGGACAGACACGCTTTCGCGTTACGCATTTCTATATTAGTAAGGATCCAATACGAATAATTGTCAATGCCAGTCCAATAAATATCCCTCATACAGGAGACTTAGGGCATTGTTATAACTTACTTAGCAACGAAAATACATTTATTCACTCTCTCCTCTGTCAGTTTCACATCGCGTATAGTTAACAACATTTTAATACACGCTCCGCCAGTCATGGGTTTGGTACCCACGACATCTCGCTTGTGCACCAGGAGTAAATTGACACGTTAACCCATGTACGTTTGAAAGCTGCGCTAATCAGATACTGTGATAAACTAATGCTTAGAGACAACTGTACTAATCGTGATTGCTACTGAAACATTCTAATCTAACTTTCGGCTTTGTCATAGAATTACACGAAACCAATCATGCCTGTAGCTTTGTCTTGTGATCAACTGCATTTACAATGCAATAAATATTAATCTTGTTTTGTTGAATCACTTTTTATGTTTGCGTACATATGCTTATTTCTTTATAACATTGAAGAGAGTAAATTTAAGTTAGTTTGTTTTATTTAGTATTTTTGTGGGGGTTCGTCGAGAACACGCTAAGAACCCAATCTTTGTATGTAAGACTCAATATTGAAGACGATAAGCACCCCTACATACTCATCTAGAAAATAGTTGATTAAACCAAGACTTAAAGATACTCAAAATATGATTAAAGAGTGTCTCCAATAGGATTTTTTGTTAAATTTTCGAGTTCAAATGAACAGAAATAATTTTAAGAAATATTTTGAGACCAAGGAATGTCTGAAAAAAGATATGTTTATTTATTTACTTAGAATTTATTCGATGACTGACTTTGGGATGTGGTAATGTTCAGATCAAATGAAACAAGGTACCGAACCAACATTTGTCTGAAGTAGGCAAGGTAAACCCCCAGCAGAAACCCTCAGCTAGCTCGGTAGCTCAGCAAATAAAGCTAATAACGAAAGATTCATAAAAACATTGTATTTGTACGAATATACTTTTTTTATTCGTTGTTATCATAAAACCCCAAATGCTTTAAGCTATCAGATCTTCAACTATGCGATGAAGAAAATTTATAGCACTTTTTCTCTGCGATGGATGGTGCGTTAAGATCACGCTCAACAAACAATTTTACTTCAAATCAAATAAATCCTGAGCCACGCTAATGTGATTCCAGACTAGGCTCATCAATATTCTATTGGAGCGCAAGGATTATGTAGAATCCTGAATTTAATTTATTTCAAAGTATTTTGCATCGCCAATGAATATTCGAGTATCCTGAATTTGTGTCAGCTGAACCTTCGCCGTATTGAGCGCTACACTGGTAAAATAAAAACAAACGTTTGGGTGTACTTAATAATTCTTCGTCGCGACTCTGACGAGTATGAAATTACTTAAAATAATTTACTGGTTTAAATTTTTCAATGGTTTACGCTAATAAATAATAGTATTACTATATTTCAAAACACTGAAATTTTACCATAATTAAACGCAGCACTAGAGTACCGAAATATTAGCTAGGTTATTTTAAAAATGGTCATGAAAATAGATTTAAATTAGCATATTGCAGTTTCTCGGTGAACATATGTCCAAATGGCTTTTTTCATTTTCTTGTTTATGTTATCACACACATTTTGATATACAATTGGTTTGACAATTATATATGACTAACATTTTCGATAGATATTAATGGGTATTATCCCAAAAAACATAAAAGATGACATTAAATTACATTAATTCTGTAACCCTATCCTGGCCCGGGTTTTCCTCCAGTTTTCCTTCGGGTAGCGGCGGTAGGTCGAAGATCCAAATCGGCGAAGAGACTTTTCCGTATTTCCAAAAATTTGCAAACGCCTCAGAGATTTGGAATTTCGCATGTACGTCTGATGTTAAGCGAAAATCTATGAAATAATTAATTTTTAAAAATTAAATCAAATAAAAAACATTTAAAATACATTTGTTACTGAATTTCGAACGAGGTATTGAAAATTATTATGTATATGCAATGCAAAAAAATTAATCAGTTAAATTAAAGTTACAAAAACGAAAGAAGAGCTTCATCCGCAATCACCAAGAAGCTCCTACCAGATGTCTTCACCTTTACTCGGTCAAGTCCTGCTTCCAGAGAAACACAATCATTACCACATAAGAAAGAAATCAGCAAGTCTTTGAAACACGGATTTCAAGGCAAGATTAGAAGGATTACAGGATTAGAATTGAGTTTCCCAGCGAAAAGAAAGAATTCTTTCCTTTTCCCAATTCTTCGCGCTCGAAGAGCTCGGTCGAGGGAATGGTGGAATTATTTCATTAAATATGAACTCGAATGACTCGTTATTTATATGTTTAGAATTCCATCACTAGAAACTAATAAGAGAATGAGCTATATTAATTTATGTGTTTGAAAATCATTGAGATAAAATCACTAGAAAAAGACTACGAAAAATATGAATTACAACCATGGCATTAATACTAACTTTTATTACGGATTAATCCAAAACTTTCTTTTAAATGTACTTAGAAGCGGAGGGAGAGAGGTGAAAATGGAGAATAGTCGGACGCGAACCCAGGGTATCCCACACAGACGTAAAATTACCCACTACGACACCCGTTCGTCTTCCTCAATAGCACACAGTTTACAGGGTCTGTAAATGGTTGTACGCTATATAGTGAGTGGAGAAATGTTGAATGAATACTTCAGAATATATACATCCCGGCCCGACTTTTTTTTCTGAAAAATCAAATTATCTTTAGAAGATCTCAAAAGTCACTCCAAGAGTTCAAATTAATTTTTGATAGAATAAAGAAAATATAATTTCTGATAAGTATATTACATTACTTGCAGGAAGCAGTAAATTAATATTAATTAGACAGGGAGAGAGCGAGATGGAAAGAGGTTTTTCGAGTTTGATTAGTAGTATTCTTACCCAATATTACGAGTACTCACCAAAAGAAAGAAAAGTAGGTTACGGTGTATTATGTTCCTCGTATTTTGTTTCCTTGGGGTTTTAGGGCTCGTCAACATGGAGGTCAGTAGAGCCCTTAAATCAGTCATTAGAATTGCTTGCCCTTTACCTAACAGTCCCTGCTCATGCAATTGTCCGCACTCCGATAAAAATGCTTATATCGCGATTATTTTTATCGCGAGTGATATCATAATGAACTTCAGACTTAAAGTCCTCTACATATCTATTTTTGCCACTTTTACTGAAATGTCGCTCTAATACGCAACAAGAATCATCTCTCCTCATTAAATAAGGAGCCAATACGATACAGCAATATGAGCAGTTCAAAAATCAGTTCAATGTTAAATACCTTTCCTGAAAGTAAGATTAAATTGAAAATTGCAATACTATATTCGTGATGACAAACGTTGGAGGAAACTTTTCGAGATTTGACATATTACGCTAGCTTAAGATAGAAAATATTTATCGCTATCCCCTTTTTCCACCTCCAATTTCATCCCTGGCCAGAGAAGTCGCGTTTTACTCAGAAAAAGTTAAGTTGAAATCCCTTTTAAGTTAGTTCCCGCTAGTTAAGAGAACTAGAAAATGATTGAAAGCTAACCCTCCACAATAGAAAACATTGGATATGGCCCAAGGTACTTTCTGAACTGTTGGCATACGAATTGCTGTACCAGATACAGGAATGTTTTTCTAGATAACACTAACTTTATCCGATAAACCTTAAAAAACATTCCTCTGGTCACACGGAAGACGTGTTTCCAATAAACAACTTCAAGGGGAAGTCTTTCAATGAAAATCTTCAAATATCATCCTCCAGGACTTTATTATATTTTTTGTTTCATCATTAATGATCAGATATCATAACTATCACGATATTTTAATTTTTTCCATATGACAAGATATTTTGACATTTTCACTCAATTTCTACATAACTACAAAAAAAACAGCAACCATTACAAGGCTATAGCGAGCTGTCACACTGAAGCAGCAAAGTAAAATCAATGTTGTTCATTTCTAATCGGGTTTTAAAATGAAAAAACGTTTATTCACGTACTGAAACAGATAAGTACCACTCATATGAAAAACTTGCATTAAATTTCAAGAAACTTGTATATATATCCTAAAGTGTTTGCGTATTTAAATTGCCGGATATTCATTAATCGAGCATGAACCTCCCTTCAAGTTGGGTCAACACAAAATACACAAAAAGCACAATACGTATATCTGAGTATGATATCTTAACTCACCTAAAGAAAGAGGCTGCAAAAATGTAAAAATATTATCATTCACAAACTATGTCGGTTTTGGCAGTCTCGCAACACTACCCGCAGATGAAGTAAGAAGGTAAAACCTATAAATGCATAGTTCATTCGGTGACATATTTGATCGTCACAAGTAAACAATCATATTTTTTATGTTCATCTTCGCTTTTTGAAATTTTAATCATAGCCCAACATAACTGGGCGAGCCTAATACTAATGAAACGAAGCTCACTAATCTAAGGTATTTTTTCCCGATCTATGCACGTTTTCCTGAATGAAACTTGGCTATGAATGAACCAAAATTACATACATATTTACCTATTAATTTATGTAATATCATTTACATCAAAAATATAACGCTTAATGTAAAGGATCAATAAAAAAACTACGGAGGTAACGGCGAGAAATTACACAATGTCACGTTCGTAGCATGGAAATAAATTAAAACAGATGTTTTGAAGTGACGAAGATGCCGGAATATTGAATGGTGGATTAAAGAGGTTTTACTGTACACTAAAGAGAAAAGTGAAACACAAATACTCACATGACCATGGCTGAGTTCTTCATGATACGACCACAGGGCCCGAACTGTTGAATGGGTGATGGTGCGTTCAACGATCGCGTGCGCCTGTAACAGAACAAAAAGAAGAAACATCAGCATCCCAATCATATGAAACTCTTAAAGAAGAAAATCCACAGTGCAATTTAACTACATCTGGATCTCCTCGCAATTCACGGATTACTAGAATATTCCATGAGAGAAATTTACTGGTAAAACTTTAGAGTGTGTCAGAATGACATACTATTTTTTAAACAACAATAAAAAGAAGAATATACAACAAGGTCATCATTTTGTTTCACCATCGCACACAGCAATATTTGCCATTTCAATTTACCATAAAACACTGAGCCTTGAACAATTTTTGATGATGATATCACCCAGATGTTCACTTGCTGCCATATTCTAGGGTGTCCAAACGCTGCAAGGTCTATCAGACTAGTCCCAATTTAAGTTGAACCGGTCAATCGGAAATTGTGTACCCTCAAATATATGTTAACCACGTGTAGATGCACAAAATAAAATTTAAACTTTTTTCTCGTTTGGAACTCTCCCATATCGATCTAAACCGGAATGGTCGCTAAATTGTAGCGTCACAATCCCGGAATAAACATTTTTTAAATGATTCTAACACGAAGACCACGCCATGTTGGCAACGCGATAGCACGGTCTGTGTTACTCGTTAAGACACACACCGCCTGCGCCACATGTCAATACAGCGTAATTCGTGATCAGTTGAATAAGGGTCTATCTTTGTGCCGGATCCAGTATATACCATCATTTTTATTGCAACTCCCTAGTCTCAACCTGTTTGGCCGTATCCAACAGGTGAATAGCACACGCTTCATGCATCCGTCAGCGTCGGTACTCGAACAAGGAAGTTCGGTTCTCAAGGCGAGGACGCTACCACCGGGACACTGGGGCTGTCGCTTTTGGATACCTGAAGACGAACGTTGAAGAAGAGCGTTAGAAACTAGCGTGTACTAAACACCTGTTGAATATGGTCAAACAATTAAAGACTATGGATAATGTTATGGGAAAATGATACACGAACCTAAGTAACATATTGTGGAGAAAATTTACCAGAAGAAGTTGTGATAATCCATTGATGTGTGGAGTAACATTTACGAAGATACACGGGAATCCATAAGTAACTAAAATATCAGATACGATTCGACGAGAGTACCTATCAGTTTCTATCTCAAATTTTCTAGCTCATGTTTATAGCAATCATTATAAAACTGAATGGCAGATTTCAATTCTACACACTGAGAAAGTGTAATTAGAAATATATTTTCACAACCGAATCATCAAGAAATTCATTAATACGCACTTCAATTCAGTAAAATCGTAGTGGAAGAGCGTATTATGACGCTTTGCCGAATCAACTGCGTCATAGGTGATACTCGATATATTTTCTTCCTTCTCAATAAACCTTAATTCTTTCTTACAAGTAAGAAATCATCAAGTCTCTAATTTTCATAATAATCAAATAACTATCCTACATAAAAGAATTATCTTAAATCTCGGAAACTGCCGTCGGTATGGGCTTGAGCCACTGAGATATGAATTGTTCATTCGAATCCCACGTAAGTTTTTAATGATAGTGTGTATGATATCATCATTCACGTCATTAACTAAATCATCATTCATAATCACTTATGTTGATCAGGTTGTCATCAGCAATGACTAGCGACCACATAATAATGCCAGTACTTATGTGTCATTTTTTATAGCGAAATTCACCACCGACCCATCTACCGAAATGAAGCAGAAAGCGAGGTTGTTCATCTTGATAGAAGCGTTTTTAAAGAGATCGAAAACGATTTCACTTTAAAAAACCCTAGATAACTAAGAAACATCTTTAAAATATACGTATCAGAATTACAGAAATACAATTTCACAACTGAATCATTAAGAAACTAACCATAATTTAAATCCAAGTATAAGTAAATAAATAATGACTTCTTTTAGCAGACATTTGTTTTTAATTCAGTGGAAAAACATCACTAAGTAAAAAACCAGAAAAATACGTACAAAACTTTGATATTTTTTAAAACTCTCGACGTTTCAATACTCATTGGCACCATTATCACGTGAAATACATACGAGTGAAAAATATATTCACTCGCATCGATCGTGCCACCTAGCGTGGCAAAGGATAATGATGAGAACGTGAGTGAGACATGACTCTTAATACAATCGCATGTAAATCAATCAAAAGGAAAACAATGAGGATTAAGAGAGTCGCACACCATAATGGAGAACTTTACGATTCCTTTCCATTCTGCTACATATTTACTACTCTCTAGAATGTTCGATCATAAGCAACCGCATTACATAATGAAAGCTGAAATAAGTTATACAACCATATTTCCACAGACTCCATTTATTTTCAATTATATTTTTATTACAGCGTTTCGGCCCCCACTCAGGGCCATCGTCAGGTAACTACAGACAAAAATTACGGAAACTGTTTTAGATGCCGGAAATGAGTTCACACAAAATCTCAGAACATGAATAACACGGATTTACAAAATAAAGGAATAAGGGACAGAGACTACACTAATACACAGAATATTTACATTGTAAGTACTTTGTAATAAAAATATAACTGACAATAAATTGAGTTTGTGAAAATACGGTCGTATAAATTTCGACGAACGTAAGTTGGTATTATTTCTTCGTGATATTCAGTGTTACTGAAGACTACAATGTATTAAGTATTGTAATACACTCAGATAATTAGTTTAAAAAATGAACATGACTTTATTAAGTTAACCTTTCTTTTTCAAATATACATTAAAAATAATTGGTTTCGTGTCCCATATTGAACACTTTTATTTCAACCCTTCCATGGAGTACTGAGACCCTCAAGTTTGTTTAATAACCCACATACTACATATCTTACCTAGATTCAAAAGTAATGTAAAAACCAATCTTCTTCGAACTTTCGGTGAAAGATTATTCAACAAAATTAAATTCCTCATAGAATTTATTATTTGAAAATACATGTTATGACCTTTATTGCGTCAAAAAAGCGTGATATTACCTTTGAAAATACATAATGAAATTTAACACAAAGGACTACTTAAAACACACACGTAGTATATCATATCATATATTGAATTAAATAAAACACATTTCACAAAGTTTTAGTTAGAAATATTAAGACTACATAAGTTTAAGTAGATGCTACTACCCATAAACTGACGTTATGACAGCTCTTGACTTACTCTGGATTCTACATCCAATTTCATTGGATCCGTATCAACCGCTTGTTGGAATTACTGGAAGAGATCTATTGATACGTGGCTGCCGTATTTGGACACAGAACTCAGGGCCTCTCCTTCAAATCAAACATCCTGATTTCTCTCATTCTGAATGATTATTATACAATTAAGCGGGTAATCGACTTAATCGTTGTTCCGCGAGTCATCACATCGACATCAAGATAACTGTGAACTCATTACTTTTCATATTTCGGTAAATTTTATTTATTTTCATTTTATTTATTTTTATACTAGTATGTATTTCTAGAACGCTTTAGAGTTTGTTTTTAATTACACATTGTGCATTATTGGATTTTCACAGGAATAAAATTTCGTATTATCAAACAATATGATAGGATTATTTATTTACAAATAATATTTGCATTAATATTCCAATGGTTGATTCTCCCTTGGTACCGGGTGGCTAGTTATGGAGTGTGCTGTGTTATACAAAGAGCCATTAACTTTAGCATTGAGTATATATTTATGGATAGTTTGGAGATAAAGGGTCGAAAGGTAAAATTACGGAGAATTATAATCATGTGTTGGCGGATATGAGGGTCAAAAGAGAAACACTGGCATGATCTGTACACATATATAGAAGACAAGCGACCCGGCCCGGTTTTACACGGGATTTTTGTTGTTGTCACGTTTCTCTTGAACTCATTGTTACACTTTAGGGTAGGCAAAAACAATATTTTACACAACACTGTGTCTCGTTCCCTGGGGTATTTTACGTCCTCATAAGTGTGTGGTTAAAGAAGAAACAAATTTACTTCATTCTGTATTCAAAATAGAGGGTTTTTTTTACTTTACTTGGTAATTTTAATTCATATCTTCGAAGAATTCAGAAAATACACGATGCTGTGTATCCAACCTAGAAAATTACGGGAACTAATACTTTCAGCATCGTGTAGTTTCTGAATTCTTTGAAGGGAGAATTTAAAAATAATAAATTAAAACTACATAACTAATTGATAAACGAATATTACTAGCAAACTTACGGAACATGATGTTAATAAAACCCTCTTATCGACATAGGTACAGGCTAAAAATGAACGAAATAAAAAAAGGAAGAAATCCGACAAAAGAAGCCGGTCGAAATCAATCAGTTTTCACTCCAAAGCCTAGTCACGGTGATAAGCTCCCTTTACATTCTCGCAAAACAGCGAACATAGTCACACCTACCGCGTCGCGTGAAGCCACAGGTAGCAAACCACTGTCGCGACTACAGCAGTCGCTGCCGCCGTCGCCTCCGTCGGCCACCGAATATCTGTCGCCCGCGGCGGCGACGGCCACTCTTCGTCAGATGCACACCTTCCCACCACAGTCATCAACACCCCCACCGTCCCGCCGACCGCGACATTTCGCGCAGCCATCGTCACCCATTACGGTCGCTTCATCACTGCGTCGGGACGTGTCACAACGAGCGACGCAGCGCGGCTGACGGTGGAGTGAGGTGTGCACTACGATAAGACGAAACGCGGCTCGGCTTGCATCGACCGTGGAGCCGCCGCCGCCGCGCCCGTTCAGAACTCAAGTAGACAAAGTGGACAGTGACTAGTCAGTTTGACGGGGTTTCAGGGTCGCGTGCTAGTACAAGGAAGTTGGGAGTACGTATACAGTCACACGCATGAATTAAGGTAGAACGAACGTGGAAGTACATAACCAATCATGGAACTTCAACAAATGTTTGTATTAAAACTAATCATAACATAAGTTTGGAAACCAGTTTTAAGACAGTAATGATTGCGCCAGGCACTAGTCAAGCACACAACTACCTATGAAATTTTCAATAATTTTATCTATTCTTTTATATTAAAAATAGATGATATAACACAAATTCATGAATTAATGTGAAATAAAATCTGAGGATAATTAATTACACCGATTAAATTGAAACAATGTATCGAAAGAATAGTCTCCAGTTTGACTTGAGTTCTCTAGTTTTGCGAATACAGTTTTTGTCGAATAACCTTTTCAATAGTCCAGAAAGGCAAGGTAAATTTTGTTCTGTTCTTTTCTGTATTAACTTAGTGACAATGTGTGATAGTTTCTTATATCAATTCCATTATAGCAATGACAAGGGAGTTTATAAACAATACCCACCCACCAGAGACTTTATTATTAACATCCCGTACAACTTCAAGATGGTTTTATTGAAATATTAGCCTCGCAAATTCTAAAGTATATTATACAAGATAATAGTTTATTATTTCTCTAAAAAATCAGGATATTCAAAAACATTCACCATGTCGTTCCTAGAACCTTAAGTGCGCAGCGTTCACTTGTGTTCTACTTGCAAATACACGGTATTCAGAATATTTTTTAAGTACTCAGCTGATGAACACCTAATACCATTTACTAAACGGGAAAATCAAACAATGATTTCGACACATTGATGTTTTTAAAAGAGTGTTTTTCAGTATTTCTAATAATTACTACATTCGAGTAATTATCAGAGTTTCTTGTAACATTGTTCTTTTAATACACACGTAATTTGGTTTCCCAAATAATTAATTTAATTATCCGTAAACCACAGTAACTAAATCTATGATTATGTGTTGCGAAGAATAGAAAAATTATGGTAGGAATGAGTAAGAAGAGCAATTAGTGACAGAGCTAAGATTACATGACTCTTCTTTTAAAAAGGAAGACCAGAATTGAATTTGTATTTTAGTTGATTTAAATATTAAAAACAGTTCGTTAACAGATATTATATCAATGTAGAATGGCAATGATAAGAGTAACAATAGGAACGATAGGTCCATTAACCTATCACATGTAGATTTCCCTGATGAAAATAGTAATTTAGTTTATGACCCAAATTCGGTATTCCATATTCAACTCATTAATTATTCATAGAACTGAAAGCATACGAGAAATAATCATTTGAGAAATAAAAATAATATAACTTAAGGTGTACTAAGAAGAAAAGGAACTAACATTTTAATGAATATTATTAGTAAGAAAAACCTGCGTAGTAGATATAAAGGTTATATATATAACTTAACTTGTTGATTCAAAACACTAAACAATTCCTAGAACATAATAAAAACGTACTTACTCTAAAATCAGATAACTAATTGCACTGTAGCCAAGGGCACATTATAATATAATGACACGGTGAAGTTATCAAGCGACATAGATACATACCAACAACTACAGAAAGATCCAACGGATAATTTTCTACCAAAGAATAATAAAACTGACTTCACCATTAAAAATAAACTAATCAATTACAGAAGTCGTATTTCAAGAATGTATGGCCTCATTAAGAACTATAAAGTAGGAAATTCGATTAGACTAGTAGTTAATTTATTAACAGACCGATACAAAACCGACCAAATATTTACAAGAGATACTTAAAAAACAACGATATACAGTCTCTCTTCAAAATCTCTCAAAATATTGTCCTCTCATAAAGCCACTGATTTTCCCTGCTAAATTATGAGTAGAAATGAAATTAAGGAAGAACGAAACAAATCGTATTAAAACCTGTAAACGTTTCTGAATATTAAAAGTCAGAGAAACTAAACAGAAAATTAATATGAAATAAGTTAACATATTTGCATTTAAAAAATTAAAGCACCTCTCAAAAATATTCTGTCACTTATATTTATGACCTTCCTTAACAACAAAAATTGCATTATTTATCCAATAATAATAATAATAATAATAATAATAATAATAATAATAATATAGTCTTCAATTACTCGTAACTGCAACTAAAAATTAGTATGAACCCACGGCAATCAAGGGCTTACTTAGTGGCACATGGGACCTTAGGCCCGCCAATATAATAAATCAATATATTGTAGTTTTCTTTTCGTTGTACATGTAAATAAAGCCCATTTTGATTTGATTCGAACAATTAAAGCTCTTAATATCAGGTTTGTTCACCCTTTTTAATTACTTCGCGTAAACTGTTCTGCACGTTTGCTGTAACATTTTTATGATCTACGATTGTGGTATGGCAGAGAGAGAATGAAATACGACGTTTGAGCAGCTTCAGCTGGTAATATTCCATGAAATGGGTTCCTCACTTCCTCATAAAAAAAGATTGCCGAATTGCTGCCGATATCGCTCAGAACGTTGATAACGGGCGAAGATTCAAGGATCCGTATAATATCAGCTGAATTGCGGCGGGAGTGTGGGAAGGATAGGCATCCCACGAATGTCTGGAGGGTGCTGAAAAGCCAAGGTTACTACTGCAGGGTACCGCGAAGAAAACTTCTCATTAGCAAGACGAATAAGAAGAAAAGGTCACACTTTGCTAAAGCGCACATCGCTAAAGCACCAGTCTGGTGCAATAATGTGATTTTCGCAGACAAAGGTAAGTCCCGTGAGCAGCGATCAGGGGGTAGGGTTCTTGTGTGAGGCAAGATAAATGAACTTCGGAAGGACAGTATTCAAACCACTGTGAAATATGGAGGAGGGAGTGTCCTGGTGTGGGGGTGTATTACTGCTTCTAGCGAGGGGGAATATCATTACACACAGGACACATCAATAAAAGAGTTGTTACCTGATTTTTTTAAACTCCATAAGAGTACTGAAACGGTGGGTATTAGACAATCCTTCAAATTTTATCAAACTAATGAGCCGAAACCCAAGGCACATTTGGTGCGCTTGTGCTGCTTTGTATTTGCCACAAAGTGATTGAAACGCCGCCACAATCTCCAAACCTCAATTCCGTAGAACATGTACGGAATGAACTGGATTCGATGATAAGGAAGCCAATTTTCCCTAAGGAAGGGCTGAAGAGAAGGGAGGAATAAAATAGAGCCAACGTACACTTAAAAATTAGAGCAAACATGCAGAACCGTTTACGCGAAGTCGTTAAAAGAAGGGTAAACAACATAAAGAGCTTTTTTCTCGTAAATTTGTACATGTAAATTTTTTGCTTAAAATTACAAACATATTGACATTCTATTAGTATTATAACTCGCAGCTAACTTTTTATCTTATCTAGGAATTTTTGCTGAAATTTTTGAATCCGCCTCTGCCTTAGGGTCCTTGATCGGAATTGACGGGATGGTCCCTTGCTTGCTTCCGGAGAGTAAATTAGTTTATTGTCCTCCACGTGGTCATACGCAGTTTGTACTACTTTTCTGACAATAAATTTATTATTATTGTTTTTCTTACACTTAGTATTCAGAAATGTTAACTGATGTAAATATGTTTTGTTTCGTTCTACCTTTGTTTCATTTCTACTCATAATTGAAATGAGAAAATCAAATGCAGTGACTTTATGAGTGTGGCCGAATATTTTCGTGAGTGACTGTATGTAGAATACTCTGATGTTTCGCTGAAATGATTCAAAATGAATTTTCCCATTTATTCCGTCACGAAGCTGTACATTCGAAGTCTAGGAATAAATATTCATGGGACACTATTACCTTAAATACTCGTGTTTCCTCAAGTTTTATAGTGCACTCAACGTCACTTTGAGTTTAACGTAGCTTTTGAACAAGGCATAAAAGGATGTTAACGGCGAAAGTATTCATACGCAGTCGTTGCCTTGACCCATTTACGGCCAGGTCATTTTTTCACTAAGCAACTGATCGACCACTTTGGCTAATATATTTATAATAGAATCGGAACATATTAACATTGTAAGAAACATTTCTGAATGAAATTAAGTGCTTACTCATGAATAACAAACCAAAATTATATCAATCGAATGTTTCTTTTCTGATGCTGAGTAGTTTCTTTCGTGCATTATTCAACTGTCAGTTGGAATAACACATCGATGTACTCCTGCTACTGCTTCTGACGTCATTTTCGTAGCATCTCTTATTCAGAAAGCTTACTCAGCTTAAGGGTAGACAACGGTATTACACCTCACAGCGAATCCAATTTAGCTAAATCACATGATTTATTTATTAATTCTCCGATTTCGGTAACGGGGTGTAGTTATTTTATCAACGAGCCGTTTTCATATTCTTTATACTGTATCCCTTTCCTTGTAATATCATCTTAGAGATAATAATGAATGAAGGTCAACATGAGAGATAATATATTGCCCACACATCTTCACTTCCTTTAAAAAGTACATCACGTTTTATCAATAAGCATTAAGGTCAGGTGAAAATGGTGACGGACCGGGACGAGAACCCGGGAGTTCCTATCATAACCGCAGTTTGTTACCACTGCACCACTCGCCCAGACTCCAAAAGCCCCTACACCACTTCGTCCTGGCTTGCTACCGGCAACCCTCCCCCCACCCCCCACACATGGAAGTGGCTTTGGGAGTCGAGACAGGTAGGGCAATAGTAGCACACCTGCGGTCATAGTGCGAGGTCCCGGGTTCAAGTCACGGTCCGTCGCCAATTTCACCCGGTCGTAGATAACGCAACCTTTCCTTCCAAAGTAGGTCTCTGAAGTTCTGGATTAAAAAAGAATTAAGAATTTCTGTGTGCAATTTACAAATTGGTTCCCACTGAGCGCTACTACTCGTCTGTTCTTCCACAAGTGAGTATAAGTCAATGGTTTTGCCGACAGTGCAATTTGCGATTACATTTTGGAACTTCAAAATTAAGTAAAAATTGTAGAAAATGGGGTACTTCGCATAGGGATTCGTCATTATCGCCAATATTCGTCACAGAGTATATAGAATATTAGACCATGGTAACAGACTTAATACAGTGTTTGCAACTTAGCGTGATTCATGTTTACCAATATTTTTATTACAGATTATTAGATGTGGATGTGGTTTGGTTCTTATGAAATTAATGTCTCATTTTCCATTTCAGCCCAATCATCTTCAGTTATTACATTAGTTTTAGAGATGTGCTTGACACTTCCAGTCGCGACAGCTAGGGAGAAGTTCTACAAAACAGTTCCGTGGCAACGAATTTGTTGGGACAGTCGTACTCGGCTCCGCTGAAATGTGTCATTGTAAGGAGTGCGTCTTTATTTGTATTTTCACGATATCATTTTGCAACGAATTGCAATGAACGTGTGTTTTATTCTTCATGTAAAGTTATAAACTGAAGGTTGATTCTATTTATTTTGATTACATAGGCAAACAAAAAGAAAAATTATTATCCATTCCAAAGACTAGACCTGTGTAATCATGTGTATTTACAAGCGCTGAATATGGATCTGGAGCCAGAATTGCTCCATCGCCCTACATTTTTTAAACAGAGAAAAATCATTCATAAACAAAGAAAAATCATTCATAAACAAAGAAAAATCATCCATAAACAAAGAAAAATCATTCATAAACAAAGAAAAATCACTCATAAACAAAGAAAAATCATTCATAAACAAAGAAAATACGAATTTAAGAAAAAGGAGGATGAAGCAATTCTGAATTCGGATTCGGATTCACCGCATCGAAATTCAAAAGGATATATAGGTGTAGTTTTAGAAACATATCATTTTATTTTCTTGTGCCTGTATTATCAGGAACCGTGTCCTGTAATAAGAAATCCATAACTTACAAACAGTTTCAGAGGTCAATATCAGGCTAAACTCTGTAGACATACGTGGATACCACGTCATCGATGACGCGAGAACAATGTCAGTATGTACCGGCTATGCAATGCAGATCTCGCTCCACAGAACTCGTTGCAATGACTTGACGCGTTGCGAAGCGGATCTGGGCTTCGTTGCAACGACACGATAGCGAGACCGTGTCAAGCGGCGCCGTTGCAACGAAGCGCAAGCGACATCGTTCTAAGCGGAACAGTTAGCTACGTTGCTATGACGCGACATCGAAACCGTTCCAAGCGGAATTGTGTAGTCTGCAGTTGGACTAGTCCAGTTGCAACAACCCACCTCTAGTTTGTTAATATCATCGTTACAGGTTTGTGTAATAATTTTAACACAAGGTACCAATTTCATAGATTTAAAA
>NNCF01128330.1:126296-175275 GCA_002313205.1 Laupala kohalensis | reverse complement strand
TACAATTTCTTTTGGCTATAATCATACCTCACCGTCTGGCCTCCAACTTGCGTCATTGCAAGAAACTTTATTTTCATATGTAGTTCTCTTTCTTTTGATTTATTTTCTGCACCTCCTTGCCACATACTTAGATATTTTACGTTGCTCCTATCCCTCCTGTTTTCAACTCTTTTCTTAATTAGCTCAACTGTATCGAATATTCGTGTATTTTTCATACCTTCAATCAATTTCTCTTTATTAGTCGTCACAAAGATTCCCTCTTGTCGTAATAATCGTAACTAGTCTCCTCTTTCCATACAAGTTACAGTCGTCCCATAGTACATGGTCGCAGTCACATTACCTTGTCCACATATACACAGGTCTTCATCTCTCTTGCTGATTTTCTTTAAGTATTCTTCAAAATCCCATGTCTTGTCATAAATTCCATTACGTACCCATTTTTATGAAACCACTTATTTTTAATATTATTATAATTTATTAATTCTGTAACTGAGTGAATTATTCAAATAAGTTCAGCAACTTACCATTCAATTTACATGCGAGCAATATGAGTTTTAACAAAAAAATCCCGTCGAATTCTATTCACGCGTTACAACATATAGAGCTGTATACATTGAGCGACAAAATAAAAGTGGATAGTCAAGGAACAATATAAACATACGGACTTAAAATGCACAGCAAACCAGGTGGATTAAAATCATAGACTTACATATAAATATTAATAAATTTATTAAATTTATTGTCAAAAAACAGTACAAACTGCGTATGACCACGTGGAGGACAATAAACTAATTTACTCTCCGGAAGCAAGCAAGGGACCATCCCGTCAATTCTGATCAAGGGCCCTAAGGCAGAGGCGGATTCAAAATTTCAGCAAATGTTCCTAGATAAGATAAAAAGTTAGCTGCGAGTTATAATACATATATAATGTCAATATGTTTGTAATTTAACGCAAATATGTTTGTAAATTTACATGTACAAGTTATTATCGAACTATAGATTATTCTGAGTATAGTGTTTAAAAATCATAAGAGTTGAAAAAACACTAAATTCACGATTTATTGTTACAATAAACACGGCCCTAGACAAAGCCTAGAGAACCTGTATAAGAAATCCGCCTCCACCCGAAGGAAAAACGGAGAAAAACCCGGGCGAGGATGGGGTCACAGCGATCTCATTTACCAGTTGTCAGAAGGGGAAAACGAAGTCATTGCGCACCTTCCCTCCTCCAAGCAGGTGTGCGAGAAAGGAGATGATACCAAACAGTATCATGTTATCACGGACATCTCACAGTGCAGACAGCTGGGTCTATTTATATGTAACTCTAAGACGATGGAACGATGGAAGGCCGCGAAACGTGTCACTGCGTAAAGGGTGCATTTAAAAACAGAAATAATTGACCAGCAATGTGTTTACGGAATTTATTACAAGGCATGGGAATTTTAGAGAATACATAAACAGAATAGGCAAAAGAAGACGAAATATGGTCCCGCGGGAAAGAGGAGAAAATTTTATGAAATTGTCTTAAATATGGGGAAGAAATAACAAAATGTATTAAAAAATAAAGTGCAAGAGACATTTTGAATGATAGAAAGAAACTTTTAGGAAATAAAACTTTTCGCTCTTTCATGTCGATGTAACGGGGCTTTGTAGTGAACGTGGTTCGTTAACAACAGGATAGTGGAATATAATCGATACGCACAGAATACAGGAGAAAGCGAGAAGTATCCACTAAAAGGCTGAAAGCAGAAAAGAAAAGGAAACAAAAAGTGAATCTCATAGTGTTACGAATGAGATATTCCGAAAATTCAAAATATGTATCATTTCAAGGGACATCTCGTTCGTCCAGAATGATGCTTGTTTCTACAACGCGTCCATGTTTCCGTCAAGTCGTTTTCTGAGCCTTCTTCCGAATTTCATTTCAAAACACAATTTCAAATCTCAAGCAATATGATGCATTAGCAACGTTTCAATGTCTCAACTTGATATAACTTGACAAAGATGTCATTACCCGATAATTATAAACATTGCTCTATCCAGCGCTTGTTGAAATTTATTTATTTCAATTAATGCTAAAAATACGAAAATTTCGGAAGAAATTGGGAGGAGCATATTAAAAATCATAAAATGTTTTTAACTGTATTAATATCAAGGCGTTGTCTAAAATTTCAAAACAATTTAGTAGCTACTTAATAACATCCATGTCTTTGCAATGTTGGAACTTAAGTAAAATAAAACAAAAAACGAACTGCCCACAACTAATTATCTTATCTTGGAGGTAGTAAAAGCAGTCCATGAAAATGCCAATGACAGCCGCAGCGCCGCATTTTATCTACGACTAAAGAATACATACTATTTCCATGTGTAAAAAGAAACTTAAGAGGATCCGAAGATTAACGCGAAAAATGGAACATCTTCGCGGAAAGCAGTAATTTATTTTAGAAGATAAATTACTGTCTAAATCTTTGAAATAAATTAAATTTTATAAAATTGTCGTCAAAAGCAAACATTAATTTTTAAATACTTTTACAGAGGTAATCCACAAATTCTGTATTTTTAATAAAATGTTTGTTCCCGGTTTTAGTCTCAACGGCCATTGTCACCTACTTCGTGGAAATACAGGTTAATGGCAGGCAAATGTTGCATACGAACTAGATTGTCTTAATTAATTACTATTATTCATAGAATTAATATACAAAGCAAATTAAATACAACCAAAAAAATATGATTATAAATTTGAATGATTTGACAACCATTACCACGCAGTCCTAAAGCGAAGATGAGGTTCAATCATTCCAGATGATTCGGACGACACGATGCCGAAATGCTCTTCGTGAACGAAATGATGCAGCGTTGTCTTCGAAGAAATTTCAGACGAAATCGTTCAGGTCGTGGGAGAAAAAAATCCTTAGGTTCAAAACTCATTGTACTACTGTGCACGCGGGACACGTAGAAGTTTCCACAGAAAATAGATACGAAAGATATGTGATTTTTCATAATACTGTATATACTGAGTAAAAATAATAATATATTTACTCACAAGAAAATGTAAAAATGTGTTACCCCCTCTCTCATATCTTAATATTTTGACATTGTTCTCTCAATAGATAAAAGCTAAATTTAAGCAATCAGTTCAAAATAAAAATTACCTCATTATAAAAGTAAGCATATCTCCAACACAAAACTTCAAGCAAACACAGACCTACCAGGAACACTATTGGAGCTATATGTTTGAAGAGAATTCCTGCTTCTATGAGAGATTGTGAATATCATACTTCCGTCTCCATATGGAGTATTCTTGTTGTTTGTATCTTCCAGCCAAACTACACATAAGAAGCAGGACCGAAAAACGACCAGTATTTGAAAGGTGTCTAGTGGACACATTGATCTTTCAACGTGAAATCGGAGAAATTGGAAAGAAAGTTATCACAAAGTAATAGCAAATAATCAACAATCGGTTAGTTCACGCGTTTAATAGAACAAATATGATTATGATCAGAGTGATTATTTCGTGCCCTGTTGATTATACTGTCCTATTCATTGAAAAAATACCTTCGCTCTCCATGGCCACGGGGTAACTATGAAAATAAAAACACAGCATGGTGATGCCATTTTTCTTAATCCGATACACACTATAGTAGGCGAGAATATTAACAATATTTTTCTAAATAATCCTAACTAACAATAATAATTATTAGTATTATTATAAAATTATATTCAACTATCAGAACTAGGACTATAATGGCTATGAAGAATAATGACTACATTGTAAACTTTTCTAGTCATAGAGATCGTAAGTGGGGCGGTCACGACGGAGTATAATGTTTAGAATAAAATACCTCCAGTCTAAATATTTCCTAAAACATGTTTTAAAGATATTAATAATGCACAAAACGTATTTTTCTTCATTTTAATACGATTTACACTACACACAAATCAATAGGTTTAATGACAAATTAAATTACTTTAAAGACGAATCTAAAATTTCTTTAAAAAATTGTTATTGGATGGATCGATTGATTGATTTTAAACTACTTATCGATGGATAGTAATCAAGGTCAAACTCTCCCACAGCAGACCTCGAAGGTACCCAAGTCGAACTCCGCAATTACTTGGTCTCAGCACTAGGAGGAGATGTGGCCAGCATCTCGCTCCGCTCGGTTAGACCAGGCTGAGTAGGCATGGGAGTCTGGATGATGAGGTGTGATGAAAAATCCTTACCCCCACCGGGGATCGAATCCCGGCCATCCAGCCAGTAGCTCAGCACTCCGCCCACTCAGCAGCATGGATAATAATCATATATTGCAATTAATCAATTTTCACGACCCGATGAAAATGGCGAAAAACCACGAGTCCCCTCTTTGACACTTCTACACCCTTGCAATCAAAGAAAGAGATTCCGGTTTCCATTTCCAGCACATCGCCATTTTTGTCAGGCTGTAGTTATCACACGTCTCCTCCACATGTAGGTACACCAGAAGAAATGCATGCATAAACGCTTCGAAATTAAGGACATGTGGAAATATGACAGAGTGAGAGTAATCCCAATAATGCTGACAAACCTGTTCAAATCATTACAAGAACTGGAACTCAAGCCACAAAACTTCCAACTCGTGCAAAAATTAGTTATCCTAAACACATCCTATATAGTTCGCCAATACTTATACATGTGATGTTTGATGATAACACCTTGATGTTTCTCTCCAAAACAAAATTACCATCAATGCGGTTAAGACGTGTCTCTAACTCCTCCAACCACAAGAAACCGACAGAAAGTCGTGAACAAGATGGAAATTAACAATAATAATAATCGCCCATCGCTTCCTCCCTCAACGAATGCCATAATCACTCCAGAACGAAGACCATCGATGTTATAATGCCGGAACTCTCCTCCATCGCATCCCGGAGGCGGAAGTGTCCTTGGCAATGGCTGTTGAGTAAGTAGGAGGTTGGCTAAAGGTGAGGGGAAGCGGCGGAGAGAAGGAGAGGCCTTCGCTGGAGCACTGCCCTTGGAGCTGTCTCGTAAAGTCCTTAATTAAAGAGAGGACCGACAGCCGTGTCCACAACTTAAGAGCACGTCATTTCTCATAACTATATTTAATACACAAATTCTCATAGCCCCTTTGGCGCCAGCTATTACTCGATTATTGCCTCTTATTGGTGGAGTCGGGAGGGAGACACGTCACAATAATAGGACCAACTACAGCTGATTAACATCATTATGAGAAATTGCGCGTAGTAATTTCTGGAAATATGGCAAATTCCGCATTATATTTCGCCCCTGACGGTTCTCTCTTTATGTCTTTACTACCTCGCTGCTGCCGATCTCCAACCCTCCTCTCCCCCTTTCATGCGCTATTGTGCTTCTCAAGGCTGCCCCCACATCAGAAAATTTGCTACTTTAATTTCCACACATAGAAATCTCTTAGAATGCGGTGAACCTCACCGCCAGGTAACAGATTAACTGTTATGTTGAATGAAAATGGGAGACGGGACCGGGGTTCGAACCCGGGACCTTGAGCTCAAGGTCCTGGGTTTGAACCCCGGTCCTGTCTCCCATTTTCATTCAACATAACATAATTTAATTTCCACACTGAACATGGCACATTTATGGAAATATAATTTCTCAATAAAAAAGACTCAATTTTTTTCTTTCTCACTTCCCTATTGATGACCAATGGGAATATCATCCGTTAATGTTGGTGGTTTAATAGTAATGGTATGCATTCTAAATCCCTCATTTTCACTAAAAAAGACTGTTTTGAACACACTAACAGAGATATTCTAGAACAAAATTAAGAATAAATAGATATAAAATTAATATTTGATTATCCGACTTGCCCGGGTTTTATCTTATACCAACCTCCTTTTATTCACGAAAAATAAGATCTCCAAAAAATATGCTTACTAGTTTTAAAACCCAGACATCCAGTAACCTAATTTTACAAATTCATAATAATACAAATTTAATTCAAAACTAGATTTTAAACAACATTTTGAGTTCTTCCAACAAGGGAAAGAATAAATCGATTCTTGGACGAAACAATCCTTGTGCAAGCAACATCAAGGTGTTCGTGAGAGAAACAAATCAATCGAAACGTTAGCAATTAGCCTAGTAAGCCACTTGATCCTTAGGAGAGTAAAGGGTATTTAAACCCCCACAGGTGCTGATAACAAATGTTTATGACTATTTTTTTTACATATTACTTCCTCTCTTCCCAGCATTCATAACCCAGAGGTACGAGGATCGAAATCACTATCGGCTAAAATATTTGCCTCCGACGAAGTATGCAACAACTGACGACTGTATCGGAAAGAACACGTTAAATGCTCAGAATGCATCATTAAATTCACAACAGTAAAGCTGCGAGTACTCGGGCTAGTAAAAAACGTTCTGAGAGATTCTTCTATCGAAAATAAGACAGGGAAATATGGTAAAACCTTAGAGTTAAGATATACAGAAGAGGCAGGTGAAGTATGGTTGAATTAATGTAAAGGTGCGAAACAAAATTCAAAGGACTACTTTGGGAAATAAAATATAAATGCTGCGCCTTTCAGATCAACAGTGACATGATGCCGTATAAATACAAATTCAGCACGTATTCAGTGGGTTAAATACCACTAACAGTGAAATGGTGTGCTAAGCTAATAGCTAATTGCTTACGTTTCGTTTGATTTTTTCTCTCTCGCAGACAACTATACGTTACTTACTCAAGGATGGATTCACCAAAGGATTTATTTATTCCTGCTGCTGGAGGTGAAACTCAAAATGGTGTATACAATCAAGTTTTGTATTAAATTTGTATTATTATGAATTTGTAAAAGTAGGATGTTGTTTGCCTATTTTTAAAAACTAGTAAGTCAAATAGTTTTAATCGTACAATATAGTTTTTACTTTTCCCAAGTAAAAGAATAATTGGTCTAAGAAAACTCCCGGGCAACGCCGGGAGAACAGCTAGTATACCATAAATTTATACGCTAATTATTAATATTCTCTAATATACTACAATCATTTTATTTACATTGAAGAAAGTTCCGTAAATTTATATCGTTCCAATGTGTAAGTTAAATCAAACTATCCTATACAACTCTGAAGGCAATATTAAAATGATCAAACAGAACAGGTTGCTTAACCATAAAAATCATCTACGGTAAAAAGGTTTCACAAGTTTGAATTGCACACTGCGTTTCACGGAACCAAAAAGGAATGAACGGAATGTAATTGAAAGTCTTATCATTTCGAAATGTTCGTAAGAGAAGAATGCTAAACGATTCATTTACTACATGAGAATGAACGCCGACTTCAATACATTTCATGGACATTTTTCTTTCATCACGCAAGTTTACAATGAACGAACGGACTTTTGTTTTCCACAATAATTGAATAATTTAAACAAATTCTCGATGTATTTTTAAAATTCACCTTGGTAGTTATTCGCTAAGAAATCTACCTCGAAGAATTTGATATCACAAATGGATCAAAATATTTTTTTATCAAATTAAGGTGATGGCCCGCCTGGTTAAATAATAATTAGAAAACGATAAAGTGAATAATATACATTTTGATATATTGAGATAACTGGGATACGGTTTTCAGCTATAGGTCTATGAAATAATTTTAACAAGTTTAACATGTCAACACCTCGATCCGATTTTATTTGGCCTTCTTCAGGGATAAAAATATACACAGTCGACAATAAATATATTAAAAAATTTTAAGACAAAAACCTTCACACAACATTTTGTGAAGAAGGCTACATAAAATCAAGCCGAAACGTTGGCAAGTTAAATTTGTTAAAATCATTTCATGGACTTGTCCTGGAAAACAAGAACCCAGTAAGTAATTTACAATCCAATAAAATTTTGAAAAAGTAAATTAAAACATTAATTTCATTCACAATAAAAACAGCTGTAGTAAGAAAGTATAGTACGAGTTATGTAAATCCATTTTACATCGCAGCGGAGACATGAAAACAAACATTGCATGTTCACAGTGACAAAACTTGAATAACATGCCAATTTCTCTTTAGAGAAGTCGGTTTCTCTGCACGAAGAAGTACAACACGATTTCACGAATTTCAGGACAAAATTTCAATCCATACATTATATGAACTCGGGTCGTTAATCCAGACTTCGAATCATCAGGCGAGTTAAATTTAAGCGCCTAGAATGGCCGAAAAATACCATGGGTAAATAAACCATTAATAAAGATTTTCAACATCAATACATGCAAAATACAATGGCAAAACTAACATGATATTGCATTATCGACGGCCAGGTGAAAATGGCGACGGACCAGGACTCTAACCCAGGACGTTATGCTATGGCCGTAAGTGTTCTACCAACTCCTGCGCCGACTCTCCGAGTAGGCACTCAGAAGTTAGGAGTTTAAATTGCATTTAAATACGTAAGTGAAAACAGGATACAAGTGCTCCCAGCATAGGGGACAGTATGTGGGCACCATGAGGCATGGGCTCCCGGAGCAGGCCAGGTGGATGTGATGGGAGTTGAGGCGGATGGTGTAGTGGTGGCACATCTGTAGTAGGAGGTCCCGTGTGTGAGTACCGGGCCGTCGTCATTTTCACCGGACCGTAAACTGTTTCATCCCCGCGTAGGTATTCGGAAGTTGATGGTTAAAACTAACATGTGACAGCCAATGCGCAAAGTGAGAGCGAACGTGACAATCTAGTTTACGGTGATATATCGGTATATTACGCGAAGCGTCGGCAGACACTTGTATGCACCGAGGAGATCAAATCGAGAAAAGATTTGAAAACCAAAATGTCAAATTTGTTTACCGGTTCTGTCTACGATAGTTTGTTTCTTTTTGTCCATAAACGCTGTCAGTTAAATTACGGTTTTGTGCGCGCGACAAACTTAAGATTACAAAACAAGCCAGGGAAACGCTAGACATACTTGTGATAAACCAATTTCAAGTCTTAAGTTGTAAGAAATAAGATATTAATGGAACGAACGGAATCATAACCTTTGATATGCGCCCAGAAACAAAAGAAGTTCGGTAAAAAAAAAGAAGGTGAAGACGATAGGGTCAGGAACAGAATTTTAACTTCAGAACTGTTTGAAGCACTAACGAGATAAACATAATTTACGTCCCACGAGATGAGCGGGTTGTCGGGGACATGAAAAAAGTTTCCCTAACAATTCTTATCTCAAAAACTATGCGTTGTAGCGAAAAAGTTATTCAACAAATGTAAACTGATACAATTTTGTAAGAGGTAAGAGATACTCGTAATTTCCCTATAATGAACGAATGAAGAAAGGGCGATTTGTGAATGAATAGAAAATAAAAATTAACACACGCGAAAGATATTCTTATAACTGCGCATGCTAACAAAGGAACCTTTAGTGAGAACGGTGATAATGAAGAGAGGGGAAAGCAACAAAATATTTTTTTAAATATTACATAGCATAATGCACTACACTTTTCCTTTATTTTTTCACGGTTGCATTGATACAACACACAATGGCTCAACATCGCCAGACAAGTTATTTATCAAGTCCAGAAGCATCGACACAAACAATGATCATTTCTATTTGTTACGGGATATACCTATCTAAAACTTCCAACACACTCGGTATAATGAAAAGAAAATTTAAAATAAAATACTTTTATCATACTTCACTAATTACGGATGAAAGTAACTTAATACCACGTTTCAGTGTTGACACACTAATAATTTCTTATTATCATTGTGTAACTACCATTCTTTTGAATAATGAAAATATAACGCTATATAGACTATACCAATAAACATTACATTTTCGGCGTCCTTAAAACATAATGTCTGTCTATATATCTTATGTTAGTACTAGCAGTCACTTCGTGAAAGAATGGGTTAAGTACGTCGTAAGCTTAATATTAATCTGTGAAAAAGATTACCTCAGTCAGTCTAAATACAATCTTTCTGCTGGTGGATAGATCAGCAAATGATAGACACAGGTTGACTCTTGAACCACAATTGTTATATGAAAAATATCCTCAAACATCGGGTTACACCCGAAACCATCTGCACTACGTAATAATATCGTACTGTAAATAACATTTTCAAGAGAAATGTTCACACATGTGCCAAAGAAAACATACTTTTTTCCAGTAAATGATCCTCTGTGGTATTTTCGTTTCCAACTCCTATCTCTGACGTACCATAACACAAAACCCGGCTTAGATCTTCCTCCCATCCCTCAAGAATTCGACCGTGAAAGTGAACTTGGCTTGTTTCCCCTTAGACTAGGCAACTCTTGATAGATATCCAATCACACTTTTTTGTCAATTTAAAATGGTCACTAAGTTAGACCACAAGGAATATTTATTTTCCTCGGCAGATAGTTTAAGAAACCGAAGAAATTAAAAAAGAAATTGGGGGTTAATACTACACATTTCCCACGTTCCGTACGAGTAATCGGAAGATAAATACCTCTGATATCGAAAGATGAACACCATTGTTGTTGACGTCACACAAAACATGCATCAGGTGGAATGATAAGCAATGAGCAAGAAAAGTTCTGATGCTCATACTCTCGCATCGGGTAACACATGACTCACAAGTTCGTATATCATAGTCAAATCAACCTCAGCAAATGAAACTGCGTTGCGCAGAAAACGATAAATGAGATTACAATACATAATTAGATTTTAATTTATATTTCAGCAGCTAAAAATTAGGAAAGTAGAAAAATTGAGTTTGAATTTTGAAAATGTCAAAGAAACATAGTCAGGTTCCATATACATATTCAGATCCATATGCACTAAACTGGGATTTCGAGGTTTCATACGATTCATCGTCTGTTTTAATGGATCAGCACCGCAGATACATGTTCTCTTCTTCACTTGTAAGATATATAAAGCAAGAGAATGAGGCATTTACCAGATTTGTCACTCAATTTTAAGAAACGTAGGCCGTGATTATCCTCAAGAAAAATGTAGTATAATTTGTAACGAGTACAAACATTCGTGAACAAAATGTGTATTAAAGAAGTCAATATCAGCGTAAAATCCGAGAAATGACAGTTTTTCTTTCACCTCTCTTCTTACCTTAAACCGCACGCAGTAATGCTCGACCAGCGCTTGACGCTACCTCAGACTACCGCAACTGAAGATTCACTACAGTTGCCCATCACTTACGGTATTTTGATTATTACATTAATTTCAAATATTTTTGGCAAAGTTATATCCACTCATCATATCTAAGAGCTTATGACTCACAAGAAACGCAAAAACTATTGTCCATACAGTGACAATTGGTTAGTTCCTCACAAATCGGGTAACGCACTAGAACAAAAACACGTAAGCTCCCGAACGGCGATACATGGAAAAAAAGAGATAAAAAATTGAGCTGCCCCCGTGATCACGCACAGTAAACTAATACACTGAAGGGAAAGCAATGAATCTTCAATGCAACGCTGTGTTTTTAGATCTGTTGTGTAATCTTACCTTTGCAAGATAGAGAGTAAGGTATCTGTTGTCACTTCTTCGTTTACGCGAGGCGATGAGTGTGAGTCTCGCGGTCTTTTGACACACAAGAGGTGATCCCGTGACCCGTATCCCACGCTCGTGTCTGCTTGTTTAGCGGTCTAGATCTCTGCTCGACATGATTTGTTACGATTCATTCATTAGTATCGAAATTTAATTGAAATTATTTATGATGTTAAAATGTCCGTAAAGTTTAAAAATGAATACAACATTGTTTAATGTATGCTATTTTAAAAAAAAGTATATTTGTTAAATAACTATTAAATGTTCTAAACTTCCAAAAAACCGCCATTTTTCGAACAGCAAACCAAAAGAAAATTCCATGACGCAGTTTGCGTCACGACCTCCCCCTTGTAGGCACCCTTGCATAATCAAAACAACCACATAACGAGCAATATGTAAACATCAACAAAAGTAATAATTATGCACCACAACTTCCAACATAACTGCATCATTCAACATAATACAATTATTCCTCACGTGATTTGAGGTTTGATAAAACAGGTGACTTATGTATTGAAATTTTAACTATTTCCCCAATCTATAACATACACGTCACGGTTTTTCCCTAACGTAATATCCTTTGTCCAGACGTCAATACCACTATGAAAGTGGGGGAAGGGGGTGCGGTGGGGGTCTGACTACTTCCCGCCCCAGTGACTGTAGTTAACTGTAAGTTCCTGTTACTTTGTACACGTGACGTCCGTCTGTGTAGCTCTCTGCAAGTTAATAGTGAACGCATCGATTCAAAATCAGCGAAGAATAGGCGAGTTCACTATACTACTGCGTGTTGCGACGAACTGCACCGGATAGAAGAAAACCGGAACAGAGAACGCTCCCATTACGCACCAACACTCATCGCGAACCATCCAACCCACCGCTGCTCCACATTCCACACAAAACACCGGACCACTTCCGCATGCCGCCGCACAGCACAATCGGAGCTCGCGCTCGTACTCCTCTGCCGACCGACAGCGCCGCCCACTCGCGCGCGCAGACACACCTGACAGGTCGTAGCCGACCTTGCAACAGCATCGCCACGCCGCCGGCTGCGGCATGGTTGTGGCAGCCGTTGACGACAAGGCTGCAAGACTCCTGTTGGGTCTCGAGACGCCCGCAACCGTCGCTCCGTCGACCGAAGTCGCCGTTGACGCTAGGCCCCTGCGACGGCGGACAACGAGCAGCACTCGGGACGACAGATTCGACCTCCATCGCCTCTACTGCTCCGGCAGACTGCGCGCACGCGACTGAAGGTCTTATCTGCCAGCGTTATCTTTACCCGACGGCGACGGAGGCGGAGCTGGAAGTGGTGGAGTGGGGGGACGCGAGGCCGCGTCTGATGGAGGCGGAGGCGCGGCGTGCACGGACGGACTACTGGTCAACAAACTCCCTTCGCCCGGCCTTATCAGGTAGTACTAGCGAAGGAAGAATTAAATCGCTAAAATATCTGAAATCGGAGTAAATAATCCATAACATGCGCTTATTGTGATTTCAACTTGAAACACATACCTCACCGGTCATTTAAATAAATAATTGCAATTATAATTCATGATACATAGCGTCTTATGAAGAAAACACTTATTTTCAAAAAATGACTGACTTTTAAATCATGAAAGTGACTGAAGTTTACTTTTATATGTAGTGCATTATCCGTAGTATTTTTGCGTCACTTTTATTTATTTGTCACCGGATATTTCAGAAAGATATTTCACTTTTTCTGAGGTGCGATGCATAAATTACGAATCCGTTGTGCTCGGCCAACATACTTTTCCATGCCCTTATGCATTTCAAGCGAGCTGCTGAATATTGTTTGAACTGTATTATTAACTCACAGGTACAAATTAATTTATGTTTTTTCTTCATAATTATTCATATTGCTGTGTTTTAAAACAATTAGAACACACATAGAGAAAACAATCATACATATCAGTGATTTGACAAACTTGGAGTGCTGGTCCCATCTTAAAGAAAATGTAAAGAGGGGAATATTTTGAAGCTCATTGTTTTGTATTTCAATGGGGGAGGGCATATGAAAGGACCTCATAGTTTTGTATTTAATTTTTATACACTATGTTTTATTTTACTTATATTAAAGATAGATTAACAATGCCATATTATAAAGATGTTCACAAACATTCCATGAAACATTTTCGTCACATTAGTTGAAACTAATGCTTAATTTGGACTGTTATTATCGGCTAACTCGAGAGGTGGAATATTTTTCTGGTTGGGAATAAACATAAGATGTAGATGTGGGGGGAAATTCCCTGAATCTTTAATTCTAACCCTAATCAGGATTGCTTCCATGAAAGACTAATAAGCACAAAAGAATTTAATAATTTTGCTGATAACATCATGAATTGCGCGATACGAGACATCTGTAAGGATGCAACATGAAACGTTCAAACATTACGCCCCTCCTCTCCATCAGGCACGTAGCCAGGATTTTGGCGAAGTGGGGGCCTGAAGTGTACATAAAATTATATAATAATAAATTTTATTATTAATAATAAAATAAAATTTGTGACCACCTGGAGGACTCAAAACTAATATCTTACAATGTCTCGTATTTTATTTTCATTCTAAATGTTTATATTAATACAAACTCAGCGCCATCTCAATCACTGATACATTAGATCAACAATCCTTCATAAAACTCAATTCCGGTAATGTCTTATTTTTCAGTATATTTTTTAAGGGATCCCCTGGACCCCCCTCCGTCATTTGGCTACGTCCCCATTTGTCCCCATGATCAGCAAACGAGGATCGGTGGATGTGGGGACGGGAACCTCCAGAAAGTGAAGGTGGCAATGCGGCGTCATCCTATACAGACGATTAAAAAGTAAAGAAAAGAAAGGTATATCATTCACATAATGACGGAAAATTCTGACGGGACGGTGACTTCAAGACATTCATGGCGCGTAGGTTTATGATTGATGCAATGTGTGATTGTCAGTGCGGCAAAGAAACACCAGAACACATTATATGGGATAGTCCATTTTATGGGCAGAAACTTGCGAGATGTCTGTGGGCAATACGAACTATAGACACACTAGACATATAATACAAGTATGACCAATTTTTTCAACAAAAATGAAAAATTTGATATATTTGACATATATTCGCAATTAGCAGGTTCGTTTTTGAAATTGTCATTGTCATGATCTGTATCCTAATGCTGCGTTTTCACGACGCCAATGAGCAAGCGAATAGTTGGATTCCAACGACTGGAAGACAATAGTTGGCAACGTGAGCAGTGGCTTTATTTAAGAAGCCAATGACCTTCACAATAGGCATCCCAATGAATTGTCTTGCGGAGTAGACTCAATCCAACTATTGGCGTCGAATATCTCCCCCTCCATCAAGCAGCGTTGCATCAGAACTGACGTAGTATTTCAACTGCTACGGCAGTTTTGGTCGTCTGGGCGTTGTGTGAACAGATCAAGGTCAATTGTAGAAGCAAATTGTTGGCTTGTGACGTTGTGAAAATGCGGCATCATGACTATGACCATTTCAAAACCAAATCTGCTAATGTAGAACGACCTGGGCAAGCGCTTGTATAGAAGCGAGACTTGCGATCGAAGACAGCCATTCTGAACAATACTGTTTGAGTTTCTCGAGAGTGGTTTTCCAACGCGTGTGACTGAGACATAAATCTTTCTCGTATACGACACTTTCGACTGTTGCTGTCCCGGTCACGTAGTTCAGTCGGAATCAAAAGAGATCAAATCATTATCAAGGTCAAGGGTTGGCTAAGGTCAGAACATAAATCTGACGAAAGTTTCACACATCTTCACATTTTTCTTCGTAAATAATATTATGGTGGGTCTTTCACCGTTCATCTTTATCTTCATCATCAATCAATAGGTTCAATGATGAGAAACTGAAAGGACTCAAATCCACCATAGATTAAATAAAAGATACATACATAGGAAATAACGAAAGAATATGAGAGAAAGAACAACAATTAAGAGGCAAAAAACGTTTTAGACAAGTCAAAGAGAATCAAAGGGCATTCCATTTTTAATGTGAACATTATTATTATTATAGGGATTAATTACGCAGTATTATAATATTATATACTACTAAACTATGCTATATAATATTAGGAACACTTTCCGATTTTAAGGTAGTTTTTTTATTGCAGACTTACCACATGTATAGATACGAGTATTTTCAACCTCAAAGGTACCTCTCATGAAACAGACAGCATTCATGAAAAATTACATACTTTTCCATGACCACCCACACAGTCTACAAAGATATGAGGTCTGTAAGTCGGCCCGGCTAAGTAAATTCCAACAATATAAACATTACAAAATAATAAACTAATACATACAGTATAAAGAAAAACTGAATATTAATTACAAATCACAAATGTTTATACTACATGTTAAGTTTTGAGTTCAGTAGGTACGTCAAACTACATAATTACAATTGCTCTAGCACAATTCTAAATAGAAACCTCATAATTTCGTGGTCGCGAAATTTTTAAATCACAGCGGATCGAGTTCAAACCCAAGTAGATCGCCTCATGGTAAACTGCTGATCTAAGAAATTCCACGCTAAAAAATGCGAAATCGGGGAATTTTACGCGAAACCACGAAATTCAGTATTAAGCGCTTAATCATCGGTAGATTTAACCACAATTTGTTATTTTTTCACCCCGAGAACTCCGAGAATGTACAGTATTATGTAAAAAGTCACTCAGATTTTTTAAAGAAACACTTCTACGCATGTATTGAAAACTGCGTACTTGCAAAATACAAAAATTGACTAAATGGAAGACATAAAACCCTATCCAAGTTTTTCACTTTTAATGTATTAAATTACTAACCACTTTTGTGTTCCGTTTCGTAAACAATGGAAAACAAAACATTGCTCACGAATAAATTCTCGGAGATGAATTGGGAAAAAAAGAAAAAAATCTTATGTGGAAGAACACAGATTGCCAATGTTACTATCATTACATTAAATTTTCTTTAATACGCATGTAAGATAAGAAAATAGCTATAACTTTTAAAATAGTATGAAAAAGCTCATTAATGAACATGACGACATCCGAGTTTCAAGATGACGAAATTGGACGTTTGAACTTGATAAAATGGGGTCTCTACTTATAACTAAGTTCTAAGAACCTTTATTAAATTAAAACTTTTATTTCTAGTATCACTTCCTGACTATGTAAAGTTGTTTGCAATAATCATAATGCTTTAAGATTAACCATTGCTTAAGTAGCATAAATTTTAGAATTTTACCCTCAGCCGAAAACTAATGTTTTTAGATGCATTGCATTAGATCTTTCTCAGAATATAGTAAAGTAATACGTCAATTTATTGTCTATAAATTGGCTGTTCAGAGTGGCATTGTAACTCGAAGGAGGTACGTCAAGAGCTTTTGACGCTCCCCCCCCCCCATTTCAAAAGTTTATCTCATATACGGCACTTCTACATACGATATATCTAAATGACATTTCGTGACAGGCCCCTTAAAGGATGAGGTCCGTGGCGGACCGCCCTCTCCTCCCCCACCTACATAGGTACGCTTCTACGGAGCACCCGAAGATCCTTCATCTTTTATCCTTACTCCTTTCCGCGAGCGCTTGTAACGATGATGTCTGCGTGTCTCGAGATTCAACCGACCTTGGAGGAAAAATTGCTGGTAGTGAAGTAGTAGGGTCCTTGATAAGAAGGGAACCGCTACACCTTTCCACAACTTTCGAGTACATAAATTCTCATAATAGCCACACTTACTACGCACAAATTCTCATAACCGCTATGGCATCGAGATCTTCTCTCACGAGATCTACACCTCTAATAGGTGGAGTACTGTGAAAGGGAGGGAGTCACTACACAATCATGTGACCAACTACAGCTGATTCAAACCACTATGAACAACTGCGCGTAGTATTGTCCGGAAATATGAGAAATTTCACATTACATTTCCATGACTGGTACTTCTCTTTTTATTAGGTACCCTGTGTAGTAGAAGGTGACGAGACTTGGTGATGCGAGATGACGCTAGAAAATGAAGTAGTTGAGAGCTATAATAGCACGAGTTCGTGAGCTCATTGTGAAGGGGGGGGGAGACCACGTGCACGCACCAAGGGCATCCGGACACTTGTCAGTCGCAGACTTTGCGGAGGCACATCGCCCCAACAAAGAATTTCCTGGGCAGCTTTTGTTCCGTAAAGCACTTCTTCGGGGTCAATGTCCACACCCCCACCAATAGAGACATTCCTCTTCTCCGTTCGTCATAATTCTATTTTTTTCCCTCCCATGTGTTGTCTGCAATTCCACGATATCCCGTACACATCCAACACGTTGTGTGTGCATAAACAACACGAGAACTAAGAGTCCAGTGCACAGGCTCTAGATCTGCGCGCGCCAGCCGGCTTCTATTTCGCCTAACTACAGACTTCCGCGTCTTATCTGCCCAATTTTCAGTCCACACACGAAAAAATAAGTATAATTTCGCACATCTAGCTTTCATGTGGACCTCTTCCTATACAAATGTGAACCAAGACAACAGTTATTTTTGTTCCGATAGTAAGTCAATGTTTTTAGAAAAGTACTCCCGCCTTCCCTCTCGCCCAAAGGCAAAAAACCATGCGCGCCATGCCCAAAGGCTCTTTGTCCAAGCCATGCGCGCAGATCAACTTCGGTACTATATCTTGGGATCAAACATTCACTCTCGCACCAGTCTCACTAGTACTATTTGTACAGAATTGGCATAGCAGACGACCCAAATTGAATCTGTGGAAATGGGGTGGAGAATGTCATTCGTATAGTCAATGAATGCAGGATAATAGAGGCACTGAGGGGAGAGATGGATTCACACGGGAAGACGAAGGGTTTGACTAATTTGAATAACTGGGCATTTTTAATTAGAAGCGAAAGTAAATATAAAGAATTTATGGATTATGTAACAGAAATTGTTACAATACGTAATGCAGCAAAGAACGGAACGTAAGAAGACAAAAAAAAGAAGATGAAACAAATTAAGTGGAAGGATCAAAGAGTGGAAAGGCGAATAACAAATACAAGAAAAGAAAGAAAGATGAAACTGAACAAAGCACATTTTTAAGGGGGAAAACACCGGTGAATATGTAACCCTGGTAATGACTTTGTGTTAAGGTACAGAGGCATGTTGATTTAGTGTACTTTACAGCAAATACATAAGCAACAACTCGACGTGTTAAAAGCAGCGGACGGTTGAGTTCTGAAGAAGGTAAACATGTCTTTTTTTAGAAGAGGGTGACGAAATGCCGCTCCCTCAATTCGTTGTTATAAAGGAATAATTTCACCTATAATTGAAGTATCAAACAAACCGGTTTAAAAGATTTAATCTCGTTTTATCTCGGAATAGTACACTTCCATGTAGTTTTATCGGTATCAATGATTTTGTTATCTTAAAGAAGAAGCATATAACGAGAGGATCGCATTATTATTTTCCAATCCTTTTCCAAATGATTCTTTCTATTGAATTTATTTTAAATTCTGATTTTTCACAAAAGAAGTTAAACAAGTAATGCAAATCTATCGCACAAACATTTAAGGAGGTTTTTGAACGCATCAAACATGTTTCACATCATAGCGCTTCCTCGAGGAAAAGGTCACCTTCGCACTCGGATGATGGCACCACCAAAACATACGTTACACGACAAAAAGTGGAGTATTGTTATTTATTCTTACCTTAATCCAATTCACCCAGCAAATGATATATCAAAGCCTGCTGTCTCTACTTTTCGATTTTATCACATAAACGAAGCATGGTACTCCAGTCACAAAATTATAAACTTATAACTTTCCTCATTCTTCGTCTATCTCGTAGTCATGCGCATTTCCATTACCGATTACGCAAACTTTTTTTTGCACTCCTCTCTTTCGTTCTTCTAGAATCATTGGCATAGCCAGGGTGGGGTGGGGGGTAGCATGGAGGAACGCCCCTCCTCTTCGTTCTATACTCAAAGTACTAAAAAATATACAGTANTAGTAATTAATATCTTTCAATTTTTTTGGGAATTATCATGCTTTGGTCAACAAAGTTATATGAGTACCCACAAATTTTATTAATTTGTAACATATAATTGAAACATATATAGTTTCTGACGATTTCATCCCTTTTTTTTAAATTAATTAATTAAACAATTGTCCGTAGACCATGCCGGTTGAGCAATAAAAATTCTGAACTAGAATATTTGGTGTGGGTTTGCGTCACGTTTCCGCACATTTGTTACAGAGATGCGATGATCTACTTTGCCTCCTAATGGGTCAAGACCTTGCATCCCCCCCCTTCTAACAAATGTCTACCGCCATGCCTAGCAAATAACAGGTCCGTTCCATCAAGAACATACGTCAGGGCCAATAATACTAGGAATTCATTTAGTCACTAAGTGATTTCCAGAGGCGTACAACAAATTTTCTCCAATGCCCTTCCTCCTTCAACAAGACGGAAGAAGATACCAAGGGATGGCAGACACGGTGGGATAGAAGTAAAAATGGGCGACTGACGTAAAACTACATTAGATAGAAGTAAAAAGAAAATGGTTTAATCTAGGAAGAGTAGTACTAGAGTTCCTAACAGGGCATGGCGATTTTAAATCATATTTGAAACGGTTTGGAAAAGAGAAGATGGCATTTGTCTTTGTGGAAAAGGTTGTAAAATACCGGACCACATTATGTGGGATTATGATTATTACGCACACTAAATAGCAATGCAACGTCAATAGCCAGGTGAAAATTGCGATGTAGCGGGACTCGAACCTCCTACTCTGGCCGCAGGTGTGCTATCCACTGCACGGGATAGCAGGTGTGCAGTGGATAGCACACCTGCGGTCAGAACAGGATGTCCCGAGTTCGAGTCCCTGTCCGTCGCAATTTTCACCTGGCTGTTGACGTTGCAAACACTCCTCCACAAGTAGGTACTCGGAAGCTGAGAGTTAAAACTGATAGCAATGATCAGGATCTCGTCTTGCACAAAAAAGAAGGTGAAGGTGTGATACAAAAATAGATGAGGAGAAGATGTGATAAAAAAATCCAACACCCCACGGCCATCCAGCCAGCCACTCAATGCTCTACCCACTGAAGCCACGTTCACTCCTAATTGATGCGAGCACATCTTAATTAAAAACATTTTTTTTTATTGATTTATATTACTGTTTAATTCTTTGTTGTACGTTTGTGTAGAAAAAACTGTAGCATGTTTAAAATATACATTTTAAGATAGTTTGAACGATTTTTTGTCACATACCACAGCACAGCGACCGCGGTGCTAATTCAGAAACACCATTGAAAAATTTATTTGTTAAATATTTGTGTTTTATACAATCTAAATAACTCTTTTTTAAATATTTTAATAAATCTATGGTTAATAATTTGGTTTCGATAATTTGGATGAACCTTTTGTACAGATAGGTGTATGCTATCACGGACTGTAATATACAACACCGTACTTGCAGGTCCTGCGAAATTACCTCTCTGACGATTATGTATTTACGACAAAACCGACATTCATCATAGTCAGTGGTGCACTCATGGGAGGTCTTTGCATAACATAGCAGTCCTCATTGAAGGGAAAATACATGAAGAAAGTTATTACAGTAGAAAACTACAAGAAGCAACTCTACAGGATTTCAGTGTTTAAACAACCGTCTGTGAAGTTCGCCAAGTTTGGAATTTTACCAACTCTCGGGCAGCATACCTTTTGACATAATTTATTTATTTATTTATTTGATGTCTGATGCCGCGGTTCAGACCACGAGGCCTGCTCTTCCTCTAACCATGAAGATAGAAGCGGTGGGGAAATGTTTTTTACACTGCGTTGTCATCAACATATTTAATTTCCGAATAAAACACTACGAAAATTCTTTCTTTGTTTTCCTTCCGTATTCCCCTATCCTTCGCCTCACATCAATTCTTATAAATTGATGAGAAACATTTAAAAATAGGTAAAAGACTATTCTTCAGGATTTGACCGCGTCAATTAGTCGCACTGAAGTGAATCCAACCATGTAGATTTGTATCACCAACTCCGCTTCCTCCAGATCAAACCAATTGAACCCGTTAGTGGACAACTATGGCTAAGGCTATCTCAGACTAGCAATCCTGGTGAATAGCCGAAGGAGGAAAAGAAGAACAAGAAGATGGAGGAGGAGGAGAAAAAAGGAGAAGGAGAACAAGAAGGAGGAGGAGGAGAAGATGATGATGAAGAGACGGGGGCGGCGGAAAACCAACCCTTGAAAATGTTAATATAATATATCTAGCTGGTTTGAATTCACTCGTATGCCTGGGTGTCCTTTTTTAGTCGTATTTACATCTTTGCTAATTAAAAATGAAAAATGAGAAAAACACTACATAAATTAAGACACTTTTCATTTTTGCATTTGGGGACGGAGTCTTCAAAGCCTATGTCACATCTGCGTCTGCGGAGCGGAGCGTTTTTTCCGCCGACCTGTGTTATCTTATGGGCGATGTCACATCTAGCGGGCGCGTGGCGGAGATCTCCGCTGCTTCCTGCGCGACCTTGTCGCCTGCTGAAGGTTACAAGTGTTAATAGATGGGTATATGGAGAGAAGCGAGGAAGACAGCGGGTGATTTCTTTCCCGGTGCTCCCCTGGAATATCATTTCCTTCAATTTCTACGGACTGATTATTAATTATATCAATATTCATATTAATTATTGCATCACTGAGTTATAATATCACTCAGAAATTTGTTCTTGTGCTTCCTCACTTCATTATAAAAAACTTTTCGCATCCTTTCAAGTGTTCGTTTTTCTGAAGCTTTCTTATTTTCGTGCTTTACTACCTTTGACTTCTTCGTGTATTCTTCTGTTCGTATTTTCGTCTTTTCAGATTTTCTTTGTGTAATTGTCAAAAAGTTTGGCGTGGTTTTAGTTAAAAAGAGAGAAATGCGACGCCCGCTCCGCTAGGTGTGACATCTCAGGAGCGGAACAGGGTGGAGCGGAAAACGCAGATGAAAGATCAGCCTAACCGATCTGTCCATTTCTCTTGCGAATGCCACAGAAACAGCGTTAGTTATTCAATCATTTCCGTATAATCTGGCCGATAAAATTTATCCATACAGTTAATTTTTAATCGAAATATTTTATTAATCAATTCTTTTTTTGGCACATTAAATTTTCTCACTAAGCTATTTTAACTCAGAGCTCATGCAACAATTTATCCCTATTGTATGCATCCGTCACTAAGCGTCGAACAAAGAAAAAATTATAATGAGACAAATAATGAGAAGAAAATTATAAAACAACAACGTAACGTATGAAATTCCAAGAACGGCGACTACAGAAATTAAATATTTGAAGAAGCATTTGAAGAACCTTAAGAAACTATTAGAAACTCTTCTTACCGAGAGCAAGAACATAGAATAAAAAATCAATAGTATCCTAGGATGTGACTAAGAATAACTAACTTAGTATTATATTTCGTAAAGCACTCTTCGTTTCGGGTTTCAAAAAAAAGTACGTCTTTAAGATATAACACATTGTTTGCGACTTCAGGAGAAATGGCATATTTGTGAGAAACGTAGCACCAAATTTATGAAGTCTATTAAGCCGCATCCCATAGCTTCATGGGCATATCTCACGGAACCATATTTCGACGGGTATATGAGGGCAGGTGGAAAATACGCCAATAGGTTACGCGACAAGCTAGGTCGTGCTACTCATTTGCTAGTAGCCAGTGTCACCTAGTGAGCGCTGCGAGAACTACTTGAACATTCGCACCACATCACCACAGATTGCATATTCCACAGCATCAAGAGCGCCAACTTCAATTCTACAAGACACAACAATTAGCAAATTTTTTTTCACATAACGAAATAAAAAATGTTTTCACGCGTTCAATATCAGTCAATAAATGTTTCGAATAATAAATAACGCTGTTTCACAGTAGTACAAAATGCAAACAATTGATGTTGACATATGATGACAAATGGCTATTCTACAGTTGTCAAATTAATAACTGCAATTACCATTGAAGAGCAAAATTTGTACCCTTTTTTTCTTTGTTTTTAATTTTTATATTTCCTTGAGTCAATTTTTGTTTTACAGTTCAAATTTTACAGAAAACTATCAAATACTATGCATATATTTCTTCCGTGTACCCTACACGTGGAGAAGATATGATATAACTTTCGGTCAGGAGAAAATGACTACGAGCCGGGAATGGAACCTGGGTCTCCCTCATTGATTGCAGGGGTGTTAACCACTACACCACCGGTTCGCCTTCCTCAACTGTACACAGTGGCCGATGCATCACAAGGCGAAATAGAAATAATCCGTCAAAGCTACACTTTACCTATGTTTGTAATTTATTGATCCTAGAACTGAAGAAACTAAAACTTCAAATTATTTCAACATTTAACAACAAAATATGAAAATCATCTAGAATTATCGATTGAAAAGGTCCGCCAACATTGCTTAACAATTTGAATGAACTCTACAGTCGCGGAGCAAATTTGCTTATAACAATAATACTTTAAAATAATATTTTTTTCTTCCAGTATTTGAAAAAGAACATGGAACAGTCCATATTTACACAGGATTTCAAGGAATAGGGCCACGAAAGAAATTTTTTTCAGAATATCCAATTAGTCTGATCACAACTCACGAACAAATGCCTATATTACAGCCAACTTCAGAACACATTTCATATCTCTTACGGTATAGAATTTAGGACTATTGAATTTTGGAAATTTGTGATTTCATCTTTTACTCTCGGCTTGTCAGAGCAACGGTATCGTTCAAATAAAATGCGACATAATTGGAGATATATAAGTTGTAAGTTGTAATATTAGTTGATCAGAATACAAATATTTTAATACATGCGAATTTTATTGTTATAACAGTAAAATTTCTTTTCTGCACTCAGTCTTGGCACGGTTGTGGAAATTATTTCTGTAGCTCCGAGATCTCTCCAATTTTCAAAATGTATACACTGATAGATCGAATGGTAGGGGATAGTCCCTTCCATGAGTTTGTTCACTTTCTATATTCTTTATTACATTTCATTATTCATTTATTTAGTTCCCTAGCGGAATCATATAAGGTCCATGTATTGATGAATCACCAATCTGTCATGACTTTGTATTCGGTCAGCTTCCCAGTAACATCTTCGATTCCTTTCTCTTTAAGGATAAAGAAAAACTATGCCTAAAACAAAGAAAGCTGTCATGGAAATATAAAAGAAAAAAACTAGAAGCCATAACGTTTCGTCTGCTTTCACACATGGGACAGTAACGGGATGCTACTAACGTCCTTCTGGAGAAACACCATGATCAGCTTGGGTCACAGTTAACGTCAGAAAATAAAACCAAAGAGAAACTTCTCCAAACTTTCTCAAGATTGCGCGTTATTTGTTTCCTCAATCGACTAAATGAAAATGGACCAAAATACCAAGAAAGTACCACCCAAATTTCGACGAAGGTTATTCCGATAGTTCACAGGCATCGACACTACGAAACTGATCGGGTAAGAATAATTTTAATAAATCATTTGTTCTTAACAATAAAAAAAAACGATTTATGTCGAGTGAAAATACGTAACTATGAAAATTATGGTAATATTAGTTTGTCAACAATAAGAATAAAAGGTACATTATTTAACTGATCCGTAGAATACGTTTGAATATCCTATCCACGAATGTCTGGTGTTCGATTAGCTTGCACAGTGCATCCTCAGGACAGTAACATTGTTTTCTTGTGCCGGCACTACACTTGGCGTAGCGTATTTGTGTGTCTGCCATATTTGCCCAAACACGTCCAAATGTAGAGGAGCTATTTGTCTGTATTTGCTCTATTGTGGTAAACACGGAAATATGCGAACACTCGTATCCGTCCGCACATCAAAGGACTCAAATAACACAAATATTTGGATGAACCATCCACACTTGGCTAACGGTGTTTCGCTCAGTAGAACGCGCACAATTGAGACTGGTTTATATTCTGATTCTTTGACCTACATTTTAACTTTTTTTCATTCTACAATTTCTTTTATACAGACTGGAATAACGAAACAGTATAAAGATTTCTGAAATTATAACTAATACATCCCGTCCATTATTGGTATAACCAAACGTATTTGGCATTATTGAGTTATTTGCTAGTTGCGTCCAGGGAGGATGGCATGTTTGTGATATTTGTAAATAGTAAAATATTTTGTGAAATACAACGAATACGTTACACAAATACCGCAACGCCAAGTGAAGTGCCAGCATTACGCTATGGGTTGTATCCGATTGCCTGCGAGACGGTAGTCATTGAGAACCACCTGTTCCATTGCCTCTTGTCATTTTTAAGGAAGCAAAGAGGTCAGGGAGATTGACGAGCGACGACAGATCGAGGAGTCGGGAGGTGACGGGCGAACGACCTTGAACACACGCCGCCGTACGCAGAGGGCGGCGCGGCCAAGCGCGGTGGGCAGCGACACAGGAATGCGGCTGCCTAGAGAGACAGCAGACACGAGAGGAACACATGTGCGCACCGCTGACTCAGTGCGTTCCTTCCACACACACACACCACACCCCCATCACCATCGCAGGCGTCGCTGATTCTATGAATGGAAGCAACGAGTATGTCAATGATCCAAGGCGGGATGTCACTGAAAGTGCTCATTTCATTTTAAATAAATGATGTTCCTTCGATTTCAAAGATAACCTTTTACGACTTCAATAATTACAGTATAATACAATATATTATTACATTTCGGAAGACCATAATTTGTGTACTAAATTTTTTGCAACAATTATTTTTAAGTACCTCTTCCTAAATAACTTAAAGGGGTAGTTTTGCAACATTTTTCTGCGCTAAAGTAAACCACCATTCGCTTTTCGGAACTAAAAATATAAAAATTAGAATTCACATAAGGGAGAAATAAATTATTCAATTTTTTAATTGATGAAATCACTCATTTTATTTACAAGAAAAGATAATTTCATTATAAATTATTATATTTCAAATATTCTCGTTCCCAGAAATGTCCTTGCGGTTGTCTATAATATTTTCGATTACTGGTTGTCGAGGAAAAGGTACATAAATACTATAATATGAAGTTTTGATAAAAACGCTTGAATTGCTGTTTTCGCGTCGGAAGAAAATATTTTTAGTGTACTAACCAGCGTGTTATGTAGACAATGTTTCATTTGAACCCCAAATCTAGCACCAGTTGTCGTGAAAAGTTTTGGGGAACATTCTCACGACTGATTCTAAACGAACTTAGAGGTCTAGCGATAAGGAGGAGAGGGAGTCTCAAGTAGTCGAACCACCCAGTCATGTCAATTATTTTAATTGTTGTTAAACTAACATAATTGTACACAAGCAGCGGCAGCGGCAGTGGCAGGCATGCAGCGAGAGCTGTAGCTCTCGGCGGACCCTAACTGTTTGGCGGACGGACATGAAGCGCAGCGTAGGATGGATCTCTTTAAGGGGAGTAGGGATCAAAACCGAGCATCCTCTAGGCCCCTGGCTATGGAAGAGGAAAGGATTAGGGGTACGCTGTATACCCGTCAGTCGTCGTCCAGCGACCCCCCTTCCCCCCATGAGCTCTTGCTGTTGCTCGTTATATAGCGTATTTACGCCGAGTTTACCCCCTGCTAACGCCGCTGTCGTCTAAAGTTCGACACGCGAGCGCGCGCCACCCGCTTAACGACAAGCATATAGATACCGGCATAACATTGACGTAGAAAAAGTATAAAGGCAGGTGAAATTCTCAGTCATTGACGCAGTCCAATCAATTATAGAAAATTATTTAAAATTTATTATGAATTTCACTACTTTCCAGACATCAACTATACTTATACAAGAGAAGGTTGCTTGAACTACACGATGCAGGCAAAAACATTTTTTCAAAGATGATTTCCAATAAATTAGGGTTTACAGAAAACATCCATGCGGTACGTAACGCCAGTATGATGTAAATAAAGCATGAGAGCAATCTCCACACTAGTCGATAATATTCATATTTGGTTCAATAGGAGTTGTCCAATTCATTGGCTTCCATAAAATACTCGAAATTTAAAGATACGAGTATATACTCTAATAATTATGTCAATGAGTATTGATAATATTGCGAGTTAATATTTTTTTCTATTAATTATTATAGAGCATTTTTATGAATTACACGTTTGTAGGCTTCCGATAATAGTTTACAACAAACATCATGTACAAGAAGTATAACTGGACTGTTGAATGTAACACTCCAGTTTCTTTACTTAGACTTCACGTTATTGAAACGAAGAGAGCAGCGGAAAATTCCAAAGCTATTCTCAAATGAATAGGCAATAAAGTGATTGAAAGTTGTAACATAAGATTACCTCGAGTTTCGTAATCAAAAATTCATAATACATTTTTAAATCTTCTGGTAACTTTGAAACGTTAAAAGAGATCTCATACTCTTACAATTCGTGAGTCAAGAAAACATTATTGTCAAAAGACAAACTGTCCCCTATTAAGTTCCGAAGGTCCCCATGGTGATCATGGAGAATAGAGCTCGGCAATTACAAGGCTTCGGCAATAGCAGGAGTAGATGTGGTCACCATCTAGTTCTGGTGGGGGTTTGAACATATGAAAGACCCTGTACTCATGCAACTGCAGGCTGAGTAGACTGGATGTTGAGGTGAGATAAACAACCCCACACCCCACAGGGAATCAAACCCCGGTCATCCAACCAGCAATTCACCACTCTACCCACTGAACCATGTTAACATTACGATGATTATTATTAGAAATAAAATACGTAAATAAAAAGACGTAAAATTGTTAAGACTTTTTTATAGATTCATTTTGAAAAACTGTTAACGCGGGGATCCCCATCACTACTATTATCTAGCTCAATTAATCTAGAAATTAATCTAGCTATTCGAAACGTTGTGAGTTCTTATCACATAATATATACTGCACGTCCATAAAAGGTCGCAAGTCTTACATTATTTTGTGATTTATCTATAATTGAAGGTTTCATTTTCTGGGGCCCCGAGCAATCTGCCCCCCCCCTAGTCTCACAGCACTGTCTAGAGACAGGGAGGCCAGAGGTCATTGCTGGTATACACCAATCCATTTGACCAATATACGAGACGGGTAAAGGATATAGAAAGGTAAAACGGGACGACCTTCCTCAAGTTCGTTAACACGCCCAACCGTTCGATAGATAGACACCCAGTCGGCTGTATCATGTAGAGCAAGCATAGGACATGCGTGTGCAAGAAAATCGGCGACGATTACCCGCACGAAGTCCGGCCACCGCCCTGACACACTAGACGTGTGGTTCGAAGGGGGAAGGGGGTGACGGATGCCTGCGAGGGGTGTAGCGGGTGTGGAAAATATAAGAGAGGGGAGCAACAAGGGGCGGCATGCATGGCGAAACTCCTTCATATAGTGGGCAACGCCCTTAGGGGGCGGGGAGACGCCAAGTCCGCACGAAAAAGAGACGAAAACTGTTACGAAAGAAGTTTCATACGGAACGCACATGTACATTCGGACGAAAGTAATGTCCAAAGGTGTGACTCAATACGTTTCGTCATACGATTATCAATGAATGGAGGACGAAATAGTAGTAGAAATGATATTCCTTTTAAGTGCAAATACTATTGCGAACATCGCCAAAAAAGGGCAACCTTTCACACAATCNTTTTTAAACAATTGGATTCCACACAAAGTAATGCAATTTGTATATGTTATTTGTAAACGTAAAAGGTGTAACGTTGGTAATGTCAACAGCCAGGTGAAAATTGCGACGGACTGGGACTCGAACCCGGGACTTCCTGCTCTGGCCACAGGTGTGCTATCCACTGCACCACTCGCCTCGACCGGATCAGGCCAGGAGGAGGTTGTGTACGGACTTGGGTGTAGAGGCGGGTGGTGCAGTGGATAGCACACCTGTGGCCAGAGCAGGAAGTCCCGGGTTCGAGTCCCAGTCCGTCGTAATATTCACCTGGCTGTTGACATTACCAACGTTACACCTTTTACGTTTACAAATAACATATACAAATTGCATTACTTTGTGTGGAATCCAATTGTTTAAAAAAAGGTTATTAAAAGAAATGGTACATGTAACTAAGTTAAATGATAGGATATTTAACTGGCACATAATTTGAGTAACATGTACAGGAACATAATAAATAAAAGGGTTGGTAGTAAAGGGCGTTGTAAGAATGTGTAATTATTGACGAATCTTCAATAAAACAATACATTTGTGGGAATACACCACTTGGTCAAGATCATAATCTGAAAATTATTCTTATTAAGAAGTTAATTATTCTCATTAATTCATTAAAACAATTATTTAATGCTAATTCATAACAAAAATAAATAAATCTTCAGGAATATTTCTCATTCGATTTTTTAAATTAATGGTAATATGACACTTTTTTATTTTGGAGCTGTAAGGATTGGTAGAAGTGAAATCCACTTCACGGAGTATGAATAGAATATTCCGATGTTCCTTTTCGTTTTTTATGCATAATACCGACTATGTACATCAAAGCGCTTCAGTCTATGTCCGATGCCCTCACACCACGATGAACGAAAACCGCACCAAGCTTCAATAACGGAGTTAAGAAATATGTATTTATCGTGATGTATTTTTTTCAGACAGTTAAATGAATCATTGAAATATAAAAATTTCTTCGGAATGATTAGGTCATTCTCTAGTCGTTTAGTCCCTCACACATTTGCCACGAACTCATTGCAAAGCAGTCTGAGCAACTTTGGAAGCCGTTGTAGGCGTCGAGGCGTTAGATTAGTATCTTATGACCTCACCGGGTCTCAATCCTCGACCAACAGCGAGCAACGCAACGCCCACACCTATAACCGGCCACGGCTTCAACACCCCTACCATCAGATACACAAACTCTTGCGGGACTGCTAAAGAAATTTTTTTTTTCATTATAACAATACAAAAAATTATTTATCCATACTGGCATACCTTTATTGTGGAGCATTGCAAGCAATGACGGCGTATGGAGTATCTGTATGGAGACATAGGATAATAAACGTGCACTATGAGCGAAAGCTCAGAGACCTACAAAGATTATGCCTCCTGATGTTGTCAGATTGTTATAAAACTGTTTCAAGTAACGCGTTAGAAGTAATTGCAGGAATTCGACCAATAGGTCTCCAAATTATGAAGGTATTGTACAGAACTTCGAAGAGAGAAGGAAGAATAATGGTGAACGGAGAAAAACTGACGAGACAAAATAACGGTCGACAATGGTTAACGCACCTATTATTGCAGGCATGGAACATACGATGGACGAAATGGACGAAAGGACGACAAACGTATCAATACATACCGGACGTAACTTACGGAGAGCGGACAAAGAAGTGGTCAAAACTAAGTCCATATGTGGCAGAGATAATAACGGGACATGGCGATTTCTCAACTTACTTGAAAAGAATCGGAAACTACACTTGCAGACAAGACCAGGAGACGCCTGACCATATCTTGTGGGAATGTGACACGACCAGAGAGAGGACAATTTATCAAGATTAGGACTGACGTCATTAAAGGAAAGGAGCAAACTACTAGAAACAAAAATCATATTTCAAGCTTTTTCACATTACCTGGACCAAATAGGAACAATAAAGCCAGCGACACATGAAACAAACAACGACACCTACTAAAAATGAGCAACGCAGGAAACAACGGCAAATAGGCGCGCCTAGAGGGAAGGAAATGTAGCAAAGGTTCAGGAGGAGAAACGGAATGACTATGTTACAAACGGGGATGTCAATAATGGTTGTTGAATTGAGTTATATTGTGTAGTGTTAAAATTGTTGGGAATAAAGTAAATTGAAATATCCATACTGGCATACAAAGGTGTACATATTTTTACATTCCTTAGGTACTGAATTTGCAAAGAATATACAATTGAGAATAAAAGTAATACACGATTTTGTAATTTTCTCGAGCAGGAAAGAGGGAGAGATAACATATGAGCAATATAAAAACCCTGACCTACTCTGCCTAGCCGTAGTCCAGTTAAAAGAAACCAACAAAATTGCGTAAGTGTTGTCTCCTGTTTAATTGCTTTCCTAAAATACGGGCTCGTGTTTGTTTTTTATTCATAAAAACTGATATTTAAACAATTAGACAGAGCAAGGTACGTAGAATATTTTTCTTACGCAGTAAAATCTTTTTTGTTATTCTCTAAAAATTTACTCTTTTCAAATCACGAAACTTTTCTGTGACACTCAAAGGCTCTTCTCTTTTATTCATAAAATAGTTTTAATGAGCTTCCGGGATTACAAATTATTATGCTTCTTGTTCCAAATAAAAACATTTCGTTAAAATCTTGGGACACAATTAGAAACAAAAATAAAAGCAATTTTTATGAAAAGATTGAGAAAGGAAAGGGAGTTAAGGTATTCGCGTTGACTGAAGTCAAGTTGCCAACTATTCTCACAACTTGGAAATATTTACTGAAGTAGTGTCCAACTTATTAATTAATAATTCTTATTTCTGATTTTTACTATAGGGTGATGAGAATTATTTTCTGATTTTTTAAACTCTGTAATAAATTTAGATTGTCGTTAAACTCTTTCTTTGACAAAGGTCGCATTGTATTGAGTCACGTGATACGGTTGCCACTGCCTTTAGGACAATATTTTCCACAGTTTTGGGTGAATTATTCTTGTAAATGCCCCGTAAGGTATGAAAATCTAAACGTCACTGCGTTTCTATTTCCATTTGCTGTGTTTTAGTAGGTTTTTTACGCTATGTTAAGCCGATACTTTTACCAGAATATTATTAAAAAACATACTCGTAAGCCCGCGAAAGTTTGAAACATTTTTTGGGGGTAATTAAGCCGTCACTCTGATGGATATAACACCTCAAGAATTCTAGACTGGCTGCTTTCGACGTCGAGAGGAAACCTAAACCATGGTCGGGCTCACGACAAAAAGAACAGCGTATATCTCCCGCCAGAGTCAAGTATCCCGTGCTTGACATGCTGAACATTGGAGCTCATTCACCCTTCACACGACACTTCATCTTGCTACCGCAGCTCTCAGACCTACAACTCCATTTACTTGCTCAAGGCAAGCGAAAAGAACAAAACCTCTGTAGTCCGGCACTCTATAATCCGACATCTTCGTCAAAGATCGTTAATTTAAAACGTTTTTAATAATTTTATGCCATTTCCTTGTCGACGTTTGTCGCTAATGATCGTTATCTGAATTGTTTTTAATTGGTCTGTATCAGCGCTGTCCAACCTATTGTAGTCCGCGGGTCATTTTCTACACATTTTCGATCGATCGGTCCGGCACGGGATGGGATTTGGAAAAATGTTGCCCGATGAAGAAAACAAATGGGTCATTTTTATTTACTTGCAACACGATATTTTGATTCTCATCAGCATTTCAAGCTGGAAAAATGAAATAGTATGTGTGACAGAAATTTGTGTTTGGAATAACACTATTTTCTCTCACCGGACATGCCACGTCAAATATTAATACTGACAGCATAGATTTGTAACACCAAGCTACGGCTCTCAACGTTTGATGAAAAATTTGATGTAATGTGTTCTATAACTCACGGGCCGTAAAAGAAGTTTCGCGGGCCGCCAGTTGATCAGCGCTGATTAAGGTTTTTGTATTAAATAAAAATCCTGAAAAATGTTACAAATATTTATATATGACACGTTCATTCATTGTGAAATTCCGCCAAAAAAATTCTGTAGCCCGGAAAAATACGTAATCCGACACATCTTCGTTCCCGACCGTTCCGGATTAAAGAGGGTCAACATAACAATGAAAAGAAGATTACAGCTCACAATTGTACGGTTTTAGAGTCAAAGATGATGTAACGTTTTATTTTCAGATTGAATTTTTAAGTTTTTTAAGTATTTTAAGTATGAATAATGATTAATAGACTCATTCTCTTTCTTATTTTAAACTCCATGTAAGTTTTCTAATACATATGCGCAATAAAGATTCACTGTATTTAGTACAGTCATATTTAAACAACAAAGTTTTCTTTTTAATTTAATACTAGCGCAGACACTCCAATTACACAGACACCCAAAAATTTTAAAATTAAAAACTCTGTTTCAAAGACTACACCTATGAATCATTCTGACGCGTTGAATCCGACTTCGAGGCCAGAATTGCTTCATCATCCTTCATTTCTTTAATGGCGAAAAAACGCTCTAAAATACAGAAAATACGAATTAAAAAGAACTGAAGCAATTCTGAATCCGGATTCGGGGAGTCACAATACATAACGACACATCTTTGATACAGATCAATTTGTATGTGAATTTTATCTTCCGTACTTTAGGGCAGTTTTTCACGATTATAAAATGGATGGGGGTGGAGTAATTCTGATCCCGGGATCGGGGTGTCAAAATACATAAGAACACATAGGTCTTGTCTTTGGAACAGACCTTTGTGTGTGTGAGAGTGAATATATGTATATGAGAATATCTGAGAATTCTTCTTCTTTTACACCATATCAAATCACTCTCCGAGCACACAGATGTGTAAGCAAGACATAATTGTTCTTTTTTTTTTCTTTTTCAACCATAGCATGTAGACCAATATGTTCGCGGGCTCTCGGTAGTGCTACTCGAGTCTGTTTCCTGCCGTCAGAGTGCAATGGAAGACAGGCATATAAACAAAAGTCGTTATTCCTATTTGTCTGTGCTCAATACAGTTCTTCTCTATACGATATTATTGACGATGTTGAGAATTTATTTCTATTACAAGCGGGACCCCCAATAACGCAATGTTGCTTTCATGAGGAATTTGATTTTAATCTGGTAATCAAATTTTCCCTCCCCCTTTCTCAATCCTGATCATTTGGAACATGAATGGAAAGAAGACTGTTGCGTTCAGAAGAAATGAAGAACATGTTTGCCAAATATATCGTATTCCTCCAACGCTCGTATCGCATCATAGGGTCAAGGTGAAGAGAGCGCCTCGAAATATTCTGGCGAGATTCTCAGTTAACTTGATGTTTTGGGGATTTCATGAATACTGAACCGGAAGATATTTCAAGGACTAAAAGTCATCGAATTATAGCAAGAAAATCTAATTTTGCAAAGTGTTCATTCGTTTCATTTTGGGAATTGTGCAAAAGACAACATACTTTACTTCCTACAATAGACAAACCATATAAACCACTTAGTCCCGAATGACTTTTGATGACTTTTTCCATGGTAGTATTTGTAAATGGGAAATGTAGCGTGCTATTGAAGCTTATCTACATGGAGTGATAGGAGATTGGGTGGTATGGCTATTGTTAGTGTGTCGCTTAGTTGGGTCTACCAACAACTTGGCCGGGCTAATAGAAGTAGTTAGTAATAGTCAAAGTTATTAAAGGAAGGAGGGTTCGCTTTTCAGTAGTACCGTTATAGGAACTGGGACATCAATGTGAAAAGTTACAAATTTTTCTGGCCCCACCGGGAATTGAACCCGGGATGACTTAGTGAAGAGAAAGAACGCTACCGAGCCACCAGAGTGGCTTCTAATCCTGATATAAGCAACGTTTAAAATTTTATTTTTAAACATGTAATAATTTATTATCGAATCTTTCATTTCATAGTGAAATCGTCATCAGTTAGCAAAACAAAACCACGGACATCAATTGTTTTTTGAAGTATTATACAGAAAAAGTACGAAAAATCTAGACTTCCAAAACCCGATTTTATTATTGCAACTGATTTTTTAATTATAATATTTATGCAAAACTCGGTCAACCCAAGACTTTTCAAGTGATCGTATGTCCTCACAATTACACATTTGATATTTTCAACTTGGGATATCTCAATGCACGAGAATTATTCTTCGTCAGCAGGCGCCATCCCATTGTAGTGTAGGAATGCGTGACTGAACGACAATATTAGGATGGAAATGATGTGGAACCCTTTGAGTCTCAAATCAGAAATTTGAATGCTTTATAAACCGAACAAGAATGCGAAAGCGAAAACAGATTGCTTTATTATTTATCTTTCCTTGTGTTCGCAACTTAGGTATGTCAGCTATTGCTACATCTTATCTATAAAAAAAGAACGTAAACAACTTTCCTTCTCTTGAAAACATACTAGATCTACTTTCATCTCCTTCAAAATGCTCTTCCCGGAAAATATCTGAAAAAATACATCGCGAAGGAGATGTACAACAATTGCCTATTTACTATAGAAAGATACCATGATCAAGCTTATTCCCATGGATTTTGCAGAGGACTTCACCACGTGCCCATCCGGACATGCTCTCTCGGATGTTACACATAACAATAATGCAAATTTCATCGAAGAGAAACAATTTACAGAATCCCATACTTCAGTTTTTATACGTTTAAAATTTTATTTACGTTTATAACTGAAAGTAAAAACAAATATCTCCATTTAATAAAGAGACAGAAGAGGAAAACTCTCAATCAAAGAATGTCGTCATTTTCAGGAAAACATTTAATTAGAGAACATAAATACCAATCACCCGCGTCACTGGATTTTTTTACTGATACGCGAAACGAAATAATCTTAAAGAGCAAATTCATTAGGGACGGTCATTAAGAAAAAGGCGTCTATTAGAGGCATCCATTGCCTTCGGAACAGAAAAATGCGTGATAGCGTGTATGATAGAAATTTCAAGGCGGATCGCGGATCATGGGAAATTCAAGGTGACCCAAGTCGTCATAACAGTGACCTATTGAAGAGACGCGACAAGAACAAGATTTCTGGAAGCAAATAATCTTAACATAATAAAACGGAATGGGGAAATCATCGGCACCACCATGCGTATAATAATAATAATGCCTTTATTTGGTGGCGAAGTTAAGGCTTCTCTTACACTTAACCACATACGTACATACATTATTCAGTAAAATACAAACGATGGAAACACACAAAAAAATAATAAAATAAAATAAGTATTGAGAGAAAAAGAGTTTTGGAATTTTATAAATGAGAGAAAAAATATTAAAACACGAAAAGAGCATAACATTATGGAAGTAATAGGCTAGGTGAGGATATTGAGCGTTGTCAAGTGAAGCAGAAGAATTGAAAACAGAACAAATCATTCATTAATTTTTCATTCAGAATATTCATTCATAATTCATTCAGAATATTTTCATTTGACAAGAAAATGCAAATAAATTACTAGATTATTTTAAGTTATTTTTTATGTGTGTGAAACAAGTATTTACAAACCCGTAAATATGTTCGATGTCTCAGAAGCTGTTTAGGAACGAATAAAATAGGAATTGGTTTCGGATTCTGAGTTTGGGAGGAGAATCAAATTATATTTCACGTCCCAAGGGTCATTAAATAAATTGACGTTTTTTGAGAAGTAGTGGAAGATTATTTTGCATTTTTCTCCTAAGATAGAGAACCTAAACGAAAATTAAATTCGAAGAAAGTATTATACTTTAATTCCACATAACTCTCTGAAAATTACAAAGAAGATTGGAAACACATCCCAACCATTAATCTATTAACCTCCTTGACAACAGCCAGCACAGCCATAACTAGGCTAACCAGAGGGACAAAAGTAATCTCTATAGCATTCTTGTAACTAAATATGTAAATTTTAGAATGAAATCATGTTTTCCCTTTGTTAAAGTTCTGTAAAGAGGACTTGAAAACTACCAATGGATTACTTTTCAAACAATTAATTTGTCGTAGGTATTTATCCATATCATAATAATTATTGATTACTTCTTATGGAATAGATCGTAAATTTACGTTTGATGCAATAAAAAACTACATACTCGTACTTTCTAACAATTTAATTATAATCAGATTATTTCAACTTGCACCCATAAAACACTTCTCCACAGCGGTTTCACAGAATTTGGATGCTAAAAAAACTTTAACGGATCAATCAACGAGTAATTTAGACAATCAATTATGAAAATAGCTATTTGTTTCTATTTTTTTATTCATGTCCAATGTTGATTTTTTAAACTTGCTGTCACAGTGTCATGTAACTATGATTTGCAAACTTTATGTATAATTTACGAATAATGTACGAAGACTCAAACCGATGTCACAACGTTATAAGACAATAAATCAAATACAAAATATGTCTAGGAATGGTCGTTTTGCATATAAATACGTCACCACATGAAAGAATGAGATTGTTTTATTTGTCTCCAATTAAAATTTATGCAAGGAAAATACGATTAAAAAATACATTTAATGAAGAGGGAGTTGAATCACGTATGACTTATTGCTACCGTAAACGAGTCTCGGCCGTAAACGATCTTCCAGAAGTGTTCACGATTTTGTGGTAATTACCCTGGAATAGTTCGTAAGCGATTTCAACACATTTGTACTTCAAGAAACATAAATGGAGGATCAATTTTGCGTGGTCTATTCCATGTAACTTACTTAATAATTATTTATGACACCACTACTCGTTAACTCCCATATATTACCAAAAATGTAATACAACAAAAACAAAGAGTTTTCCCTTCGCAAACCGCTTTAAACGAAAATAATGAGCAAAATTATTTTTATAAATTTTATTAACCATATTCCCGTTAATATACTTGTTCCCCACCAATAAATAATTACGTTCGAAACACAACTGGTGTTTTCCTTGACTCTTAACTTCATTCAAAGAAGTTTCGAAAACATACAAAATCTTATTTAAAATAGATTGAAAACATGGAAAGTTATGAGGAAAGGAAGTATAGAGCAAGAGGTCAATAGTCGACAGCAGTATCATTATCCGCCGCGAGATATTTTTGTCTAGTACGTGATGAAACAAGACAAGATTATACACCGCCAGTTCACTTCCATTTCAAGGTGACAGAAGTAGTCGTAAGTGCGCAATGCGACTGTTCCCAATACACGTCACGACGAATTATTATAAAGGGCGTAGAGTGGTCCATTCGACTTTCGAAATACAATTCCAGTAGAACGTCATTTAGATGTCCAGGTTATCAAAACAAATATTTTTAACAAAACTATTTTTTCTTACATACAATTCTGCTCTCCTGCTGGTAGGTCTGCCATAAATCAAGTAACGCACCCAGCGGAGGGGGGGGGAGATATTTTATCCTTGCGTGGAGTTACGGTGGTTAGCAATGCTGTTACGTAACGCTAAATTTTTTGGGTGTTCCTAACTTAACCACTGAACTAAGTTAACCACTGAAGGCCTGGACCTCAACTCTTTAGAGAGGCCACAGAGCTATGAAAAAACAATTTAGTCTGTGTACCAAAGACTTTTTCGTACCACATTCTACAGAAAGAAACAAAAACTAGGGGGGCTAGCGTTACGTAATTATGAGGTGCGTCATGGAGGAATGGGTGTAAAATTAGAAATATTTCGGGTAACGTAATTTATGAGCAGCCACTTAAGGAAAAAGTCAGCATGTGACGTATGTCACGAAAAAATTGATTGCGTTATTTACTAACAATATATCTACTATACGGAGTAAATACGGGTCCTCGCTGCAGTACATCTATGAGACCGTCCATCAATGACGTAGCGCAATAATTAACATTTTTAACACGCCCCTCTCCAATGTAACGTACCTGTAACCTCATCGCTCCCACCTCTAGAAAAGTTTTTGTTTCTTACTGGGAAAGTGCAATCTTTGGTACGCTATATCGTTTCTCATAGTCTGTCGAGTTTCTCACAGAGCGGTCGAGTACAAAGATTAAAGTGAGCAGTTTTAAAAGTTAAATGTACTCTAGAAAACAAAAAATTCATTCAGCATAATCATTATATTTTGGTCTTTTAAAAATTTTGTACTCCATTCCAGCGATCCTCAACCGGTGGACTGCAGACCACCAGGGGTCCACGAGAAAATTTTGGTGGTCGCAGGAAAAGATTTGTTTCTTAATAATGAAACAAAAATTAAATTTTAAGGAATTATTCTATTTTGAATGACATTTAAAGTTTCCTATTTATACTTTTCCAAATGCGTTTGATGTCCGTCCTCTTCACAAGAAATCATTAAGGGAAACAAAATTATGGAATTAGTGGTCCGTGGGATGTAAAATTATGAATTTGGAGGTCTGCGAGATCTAAAAAGTTGGCGACCGCTGTCACATTTTAATAATTATTATAGTATTCCAGCAACAGTTGTGTCGTGATCATATAGCTACTCTAATAAAAACGTAAAATCCTGCCCTGCTGATCAGTAACGTTCGGAAACTCTTAATTGTCTAGAACCACTCAAAATAACGTTTGGTGTTTTCCTGGATGGTTACTTCTCATTCATAAATTTTGGAAACTGCCTTCCTGTATAAGATTCACAAATCTGTTATTTTCATTGGATATTGCCTCCTGACAAGAATAGGAAGCCACGCAAAACCCGCCCGCGACAACTCAAAAGAGTATTCTTGAAAGAGCTTCGAGGTTTTGTGTCTTGCTTTGATCTCAATCCTCACTTCCTTCAAACACAAACCACATAATATCGTATGACACAGACGCAGCATTTGTGTTTACGTAGAGTGAATTACATCTGCTGAACTTCAGTTGAGCGTAACACAAAACATGACAGGCACTTCTAAACTGATGCAGAAGCTGAGATGTATCCGGTATGTTCTGGTCCAACGCCGTCCCTTAATACAGTTTGTCTTAGGATAGAGAGAGGATACAAGAGTCCTAGAAAATATAGAGCGGGAGAGGGATGGGATTTCCGTGGTCCGTTCCAACGGGGCCTGAAGAAGACAGCAGTAAGGCGTTCGAAACCCCTGCTCCTCCACATTTAAAGCGGTAGATACCCGGAAGCCAAGACAACGAAGAGCCGAGTTGTGACGTAGTTCATCGAGCCTCGTTTATTTGCCATTCGTATACGTTTTTACGCAGTTGAACGTTTCATGTCTCTCGTTCGATCACTGAAGTATTCTGAAGTATTCCACCATCGTCTACAAATAAACAACCGTCTACCAATAACGTCCTGATAAATTAAATAGTATTACTGAAGTTTCGCGAAAATGTCAAATGAATAAAATAATAAATAAAAATATTTTTAAAAACAAGCCTTTATTCAAGAATAAAGAATAAGATACGGTTTTTATTAAAGTAATGCAATGTCAAATGCTAATGCCTCCATACACATTTCACATTAGTGGATCCTGATAAAAATAAACATACTATCTTTATCGCTGTAAATGACTTAATGTATGTATTTTCGTTTCGGTCAACGAAGGATCACGATGACGAGTGTTAGTGAGGCTCATTTCTGTATGAGTTTACTTACTAGACACATCCTAACTCTTTTGGGGGAACAGCGTCTAGACAGAGTCTAGATTGCTGTATCCGGGTATTACAACTACGGTTGTTAGCCGTAGAGGATGGACTTTTCAAACTATTTGAACTGAGACATGGATATGAAAAGCTACAAATTTTATCTTGCCCCGCCCGGGTATCGAATCTGGGATGACTTGGTGACGAGCAATCACGCTGACACCGTGGCCACGACTGTACATGACTTAATATTTTATGTTGAATTATTTGTTTCAAGGTTGTCGCGAGAAATGTTAACAAAAGTGGATATCAATAAATTTTATTGGTAAGTAACGGGTTGGTAAGAAAATACTTGCCAAACTATGTATTTGATTTACGATTCGCGCAACAAACTTTTTGAAAACAAATAATTAAACATAAAATATTAAATCATTTTTCAGCTAGTAAATACGTTTTTATATTAGAATCCACTAATGTGAAATATGTATGGAGGTATCAGCATTTGACATTGCAACACTTTAATAAAAATCTTAACTTATCTTATTCGTTTTAGTACATCACTAAAATAAAAGCTTGTTTAAAAAAAAAGATTTTTATTTATTATTTTATTTTATACTTTTAAGTATTAGAATTTGTTTATGTATTTATCAGAATTAATGTTGCTTGTTCATTTCAAAATACATTTTAAACACAAACTTGTATTAATATAAATAAATAGCATAAATAACATAGCATCCGTGAGATACGCCTTCTGATAGCATAAACGTCTTTTGAGAAACGATCGTAATGATAATATAAGATGTCAAAATGAAAAGCTTAGCGTTGTACTTACTGGTATGAGAGACGGATTGTATTTCAGGGGAAGCTTCCCGGAAATAATTCGCCGCGAGTTATCTCGGAATAAAATGGTTATAAAGAAAAAACCTTTTTAAAATTTTGTATTGGAAATAGACATCACAATATCGCATTGTCAGAGGGTTTGTATGTGTGTGCCAAATTTGAGTTCAATCGGTTGAGAGGAACGTTTAAAATTAAGTTGCAAGATTTGACCCAAACATACGAACTATCAATTGAAGTTAAACAAAAGCTTGTAAAAATACACTCTTTATTGAGGGAAAATGTGACCACGGCCCTAGGAATAGGGTGACCATCCGTCCGGGTTTCCCCGGATTTGTGTTAATTTGAAGGACGTCTGGGGAACTTCTGGGTGGGATTTTCTTCTCCGTCCGGTTTTTTTCGAAAAAAAAATCGTGCCGCGCAAGCGTCTTATCGAAATCGTTTGAAATTCGAACACGTTACCGTTTATTCTCTGAATACCAGTGTCTTGTGTTTCGCAACGGTGCAATAGTTTTAGGCTTAATTACAGTTGTTCCTTAATGCTGTTATCCATAGAAAAAACTATTACATTTTGTTAAAAATTAATTTTTCTTTGTAAGCACAACCCGGTTTATTATTCAATATTAATAATGATTAAATACGCCACGTTTTAATATCATTTAACATATTTAATGTGTACGGTAAAAGTTATTTTCACGTGTAAGAATTTTAGTCTCCTTGTCTTGGATTTGTGATTTAGTTGAGGCAATCCTACCAACGAAGGAAGTAACCGGTAGGTGGGGTATCTTGCTTTGGCAGTCTCGCCACACACAAAATTGGCCAACATAAATGTCAAAATATCGATCTTTTTATAATCATTGAACGGTATATTATTGTATAAAAATTCTACTACAATTAACGTCCATTATAGAATCAAATTAAATGAACAATTCAAGACTTACACTTTTTCTGACGAACAGTATACATTTTTGGTGATCAAAAGATGACAAAGTTTCGGTTTCACAAAAAATATACTATTTGTCTGAAAAAGATCGTAAGTCTTCAATAATTTATTTAATTATATAAAACTGTCATGAGGTGCGTTCACGGATAGCTTGCTACTTCTTTGAGCTCCATTTGCCATTGTTATTACAGTATATCTTGAACAAAGTCGAATATAATAACATGGCACAATAATACGAAACTAACGTACCTCAAGTCTGTGCCGTCATAAGAACGAGCACCCCCAAACAACTAGTTAAAAAACGTAGTTGATAACAGAGGCATACAAATCTTGTCGACTAATATTCTCCCATTTTATGAATAACACATCACTTCTTTGACTCTCTAATGTTCAGCTTTTATATCAAAATTTCAGAAAACTCTTTGATCACTAACTACATTTACCCGAGTACTAGATTACACGTCTCTAATTGCCCGCTTTAAACAAACAGTTTACGGAAGGCGTTTGGGAAGTTATTAGAAAAATCGTTGATGAAAATACGCACAACTATTCACAGTGTCTTTTCAGCTACATCATCCTCGATTTATGAATATTAACATCTTAAATTATTGTTATATATTCAATTATCATGTAACGAATTAGAATACCTTAGAGGGGATATTAATTATAAGACGTATAATTTTCGATTTCTCTCACGCAATTCAACAGGAGACACGGTTGTAGCTTCTTTTAAAGAGATAAGCCTCCACAGCGCGTCTGTGCATTCTCTTCGCTTGCCCGCGAAATGCCCGCGCGGGCAATTTCCCGCGACGGTCAATAGTGGCCATTACTGCTGTAGACCGTACTGACGCAGTACAGAAAAGCACCGTGATTGAAAACAGTCAATTTTTTTTATATTAACCGCTAATGTCGCTGAAAAACACGCGAACTGAGAGAGTAAATGTAAGCACAAAATTTCATCCCAACCATCCATCAAAGGGTTTTTCCGAGCATCATAACTACAACATACGATTCAAGCTGCTCATACCAAGCTATTCTGGAGACAAGAGCTGGTCGTCATTAAGATAAGGAAGGTCATTGAAAACGCGGGCATACTTCTTTACAATTCATGCACTTTCAGATACACTTTAAGAATCCAAGGTCAAGAAAGTGATTCAGGACCACGTACTACATTTACATATGAAATAAAACAAATTTTATGAAGTCTCCTTTTGTTACTTCCTTTTCTCAATACATGTTTCATATTTTACCATAAAGGCAGCTGTCCGACAGATAAAAAATGTTTCATACTTCCATTGAACAATGTTTCTTCTGAAGGTAGACGCATGCTATCACACGTAAGTTTGTAATACTTCGTGTCCATGTACTAATGTTAAGACATTACTAGACATTACTTACTACTATCAGGATATCCATTTCTGACATTACTAGACAAGGAACTGGAATGGTGAGGTGTTGAAATGTGGATATTTTAAGGTAACGGGTAGGCATAGGTCAAGGGAAAATCCTTCGTCATACCTCACTGTGTCCAGCTGAGCTGTGGGTGAAGTTAACACCCCTTCGAGAAGAATACCGCATTTACTGCTAGATAAACAGTTTCAAGACGTAGTCTACCGTGTAATGAGACGAAACTACACCCTATTATCATCCGTGTACATATCTCATATGGCGCCTGAACCCTAACTAAAGATAGTATCAGGGAAAGAACAAAACAAACCAAACATCGGACCGGAAATAGAATGACACGAAAAGGATAATTTAGAGACTACAATAATGAAAGGACAGAACCACACGAGCACTATTAAAAATCGCGGGAATCGCCTATTTCTGTTGTGGGTTGACATTACTGTTTTCGGCAAAATCAAAAATTCAATTTCAATAGTCAGATCGGCATATCTGAAAAAAGAACCGTCAAAGAACTGCACCTGTTAAATATCCGTCATCTTAAATATACCACAAAAAATATGAAACAGCAGAAAAATCCCTCAGCGACACCGCACCTTCCGATAAGACGAGATAAGATTTGAATTATCCCTATGTGGATCCTTGAGGAACCCCGTGGAAAACTGAGTTCACCATGGTCAGGTGATCTCAGAGTGACATCATGCGATGGCTTACCACGCGCGTCTTCCAGGAGCAGCCATGGTGACAGCTGGCGAGGGCGGAGGCGGAGGCGGCAGCAGCGGAGGTGGCGGAGTCGGACGCGAGCGTCGTGCGCGCGGCCAGGGCGTCGGCGGCGGAGGCGGATACGGAAGCTCCGGAGGTAACGGTGTAGAGGGAGGCGTCGGAGTCGCCGGTCGTGGAGGTACGGACCCCGCGGGCGGACGTAACTGGCGGCGAAGACGCAGCAACCGTAGCGCCGCCCAAAGGCGCACGCGACCCGGCATGCTGCGAGCGTGGGCTTATCAAGTCCGCACTGCGGAGCGGGAGGAGAACGGGACGGTGGTCCACTCCCCGAAGAAAGAGGAGGGCAGACGAAGCGCTTTTCGAGAACAATAAAGTCACTTCTCTTGATTTATCCCTGAATTCGCTCAGATTCTATCGACAGAGCAAGTGCATCATGGTTCTAGACGTCTTGCCAAGCAGCTGTCATGAGGAAGTTTCCATCTCTTGCGGAGCTTTTCGGAGATGATATCGAAAAAATCACGAGTTATGGTAAGACTAAAACGCCACACATATCTATCACTTCACATCGAATACGAGTTTATCAACTCTCACATTCAATAATTTCTCGACACTCTCACCAGACGTGATTTGAACTTCCGAAAACCTCTTAGGAAATACTCCCAGCGTTTGGCTCAAAACTGCATAATTATAACTATGCCGACATACGGTGCAGAAAATCGTCATTTTTTCGATTTAGATTTCACCCAAAATTTGACATCGTCCAGTTTTTTCTCCACAAGTTTCACAAATACGCCGCACATAGTCGCGCTCGATCCGTATGTAGAGACCCGCACTGGATGGTTGAGTGTCATCACTTCCATGATACGTGCGAAGACGCGGGACCAAAAGACGAGTTGGAGCGCCAAAAGCGCGAGAGCTGCGTCGGCCGGCGACTGACACACGCGCGTCTAATGCAAGAGTAGCCACCTCCTCCCCCTATCTCTGGCGACGTCATCCTCATATGACAGCTCTGGAGCGTGCTGCGCAAGACTAGCAAGCGCCCGCGGAGATTATCTATCACAGTGCACGAGTCGCATGGAGACAGTCCGGCGGGATTCGAAGGAAATCTGTGGGAATCGTCACTTAGAGACTACTATTTATGTCCATTACATAATGGAGGTAAATTAATAAGTCCTAACTAACTACTTTATTTGGACGATCTCAATCGTCGTGTACATTAACATGCAAATAATTTTCAAGTTCCATTTTTGCGTAACCGGATGGAGTGTACCACATAAATAAAGTATCGCACCCTACAGCATTCAAAGACGTGTTCACGATTTACGATTGTTGCATCTATCACCTTTTCCTTTCCGAGACGACAAAATTTAAAACGTTACGTAAAAAAGACGCTTCGTGAATCATTTATCGAAAAGGATGTAACTTTACAAAGTACTTTTTTGTGGGGCTTTAGGGCTCGTCAACGTCAGGGCCATTAGAGCCCTTTACAAAGTACAGACACATAAAAGTGCCATAAGTAATAATCAATATTCGTAGGGAATTGTATGCGAGTTACGTAATGCACCATTATGTAATATTATATATTATTCATAATTGTTCTGATGTTCTGCTTACATATTTAAAGCTAAAGATGAAACCGAGTGAAACTTGCCTACAACTAAAAGATATGGGGGATAGTAGTATCTGCCATATTATTCAGGTGTATAATATATTCTTGCTACATAAAAGTAAACCATATTTTCTCACTCAATATAAAATATTCAATTTTCCATGAGATTTAATCGCACGGTATCACCTAGTAAATATTTAATGTCTTATTAATACCATATATATCACCCATAGTGATCGCCCAAAAAAAAGGTAGGTTGTAATTTATTGGATATGTTGTTTTTTTTCAAGTTGGTCACGGAAACAATCGCTCGGTGAGAGCATAGAGCAATTACGAACGAACGATTAAGGTATTATGTCCCCGTTGACTGAAGTCAATGGTCAACGATTTCCGAAACGTGGAGATACTAACCCAACAAATACTAATTAATAATTCACTCTACTGATTTTTATAGTTGGACAAGGACAATTATTTTGTGAATTTAAATCTTCATAATAAATATAGATTTTCTTCTCATTCTGTATTTCACGGGGATCACATTATCTTCTGTCACGTATTACGGCTGACGTTTCCGAAGAAACAGTGTTTTCCGCAGATTATGTTTGTTTATTCTTTTAAATTCCGAGTAAGATATGAAAATCTGAACGTCTTGCGTTACTATTTTCATACGCCAAGTTTTAGTTCTTTTTTTTCGCTATGTGAAGCCGATAATAGTGTCAGGATATCAAAAATACATAAGCCCACAAAAGTTTCTCCACATAAACCCATAGTAATTAAAAGTCAAATGATTCAAAATGTTCATAAAATTCATGGCCACTGGATAAGGAATGTTCAAACTATCATTTGGAACATTTTGGGGGTTACTTTAGCCTAGACGCTTAGACGGAAACAATACCTTAAGTTGGTGTTTTGTTCCCACATTTTCCGGAAAGAAACGAGAGAGCAGGTAGGTTAGCGTTATGTAATTATTGGGTGGGAGGTAAGAGGTATTGTTACAGGTACGTTATGTAGGTGAGAGGGGGAGATAAATACGTTACGTAATCTACTGAAGGCCCTTTATAGAATTATGATTTCGTGAATTTTGAATCTCAAGTTCCATACATTTTAGTAACCAAAGAAAATTCGAATTGAAGTATATTGAACGTTGAATTGGAAACGCAATCAAACTTCTTTTCCTTAACTAGCTCGTGGAACTTCAAAAGAAATTAAGCTTTCGTTATAACTCAGACGTGTTGAAATGGCAACGAGCCGACAATCCAGCTATTCATTGCAGGTGTGTTTTCCGATATACCACCAGTTCGCCTTCCATTTAACTGAGACAAAGATATATATATGCATAATTATAACTTTCCTTACATATTCATGAAAATAGAGGCACTTAGATGTTATTTACCGGCACTTAGATGTTGGGTTGCCAGGCAACATATGATACATAACCGAGGTTGTCTGGATTCCTCGCTGGAATACAACCGAGTTTGTCTCGAATAGGTAAGGGAAACCCCAACTGAAAACCTCTCCTCGAGGGGTGTCGCGCCCAAGCTCTCCCACTCAGCGGTACACAGAGAGTGACCACCGCTGATATGAAAACCTTACATGTTTTCCATAACAAACAACACCAGAAAGGTATTTGGTTTCCTTTTTCCAAAATAAGTCGTGTTATTCACCTACGTTTATCAAAAGTTCATCCGTTGCATCGTTTACGGCCAGGTGAAAATTATGACTGACCAGGACTCGAACCCGAGACGTCCTGTTTGGTCGCAGGAAACGACACAAACTTTACTCCGCGAGTAGGTACTCGGAGGCTGTGAGTTCAGTTCTTCCCTTATTTGAAAATTGATCGCACTAATTACCCTCTTATCACGGAATTCTTCAAGACTTGAAAGGTTTTGGAAGGGGATGTCACAATTTCATGCATTACTATTAATTATTTCACATCCGCAATCATCCTTCTCATTTCCCAATATGCTCTATTCTTGTGAACAAAATTCAGAGAACAGAAACTCACTCATATCACATCTCCTTAATAATGCAATATTCGCTCAACAAATATAAACAGAGTGATTCAGAAATACTTTTGCAAATGGAAGATGGGTTCCTCACACCTACACAAGGAAAAATTCCGAAGACCTTTATTCCCAAATCAATCATGATAAATGTTCAAAATGTCGTATCATTGACTGTCTCTACCATACAAATATTCCCAAACGTAGTCGAAAGGTTCCGCTAATCTCTAATTCGTCTATCCCTATCACATCTTATCACTAAATATGCGATATTATTCGATCATTAAACTGTTCCCCGAAAGTTAGATAATCCAAACATTGATCGCTACATGGATTTTATTTCATCATTCAAGATGTATCCATCAAGTAACGTGATGTTGATACACAAAAATATTTGGTTACAAAACAAGGTCAAGGGAGGAAACACAAACGATAAGCCAAGTCAATTTGCATAAACGCTGCTTATCGGAATACAGGGGTGGGAAAAATTTTCTTCACATTTTGCTTCTTTTGTAGACATTAAAACTCAATGTATTGCAAAAAACCATTAACACAAGATAATACAAGAGCAAGATTTAATTAAATAAATTAATTTATTGTCAAAAAAGCAGTACAAACTGCGTATGACCACGTGGAGGACAATAAACTAATTTACTCTCCGGAAGCAAGCAAGGGACCATCCCGTCAATTCCGATCAAGGGCCCTAAGGCAGAGGCGGATTCAAAAATTTCAGCAAAAATTCCTAGATAAGATAAAAAGTTAGCTGCGAGTTATAATACTAATAGAATGTCAATATGTTTGTAATTT